>JAVHNF010021633.1:0-16482 GCA_034783455.1 Micropsitta finschii | reverse complement strand
GACTTCTACTACCACTTATAATTCCATGGTACTATCCTGGGAAGAAGGGAGTTGGAACTAGGGAAAAGGCATACGTATCAAGGATTAGAGAAACTGCCTTGCCCATTTTGCTCCATAAATACCCTGTTTAGCCTCAGGATTTGGCTAAATTTAGTTGTACCTGCTGTGAGTACCATCATAATTATCTTTGAGGTGGTTAGGAAGTAATTTTTCCCCTTGGTGCAAGAACCCCTTCTCAGCAGCTAAGGAATTCAGCACAAGATTAATCAAGAAAACTTGCTCTGTCTCTACCTAGAGGTACCCAGAACAGATAACACTCAAGCTGAAAACTTATCTGTGGTTATAATAGTACAGCAAGCAATAAATAAACATTTTTTCCCCTCACCCCCTTAGAAAAAAACCCCACTGCCTCAGCCACCATCAGCACAAAGACTATCTGGTTATAAAGCTCAGCCACAACAGTCTGCCTGTTCCAAACTCCAAAGTCCACAAGGCACATGCTAGAAAACTGGCTGATCAGTAACCTTATGGGAAGCTACCGTCAAGGCTGGATAATCACAAAGCCATGCTCCTGGGGTCTCTCTGTGTAGCAAGATAAACAGGTACAAATATTGCTGTAACCAGCATTTTTCACCCTAAGCATAAGGTTGGGGTGCCCAGTTCAGGGTTGCAGATTTTAGATTTCTGGGGCAGAGTGTCTGTATGAGAAACGTGGGAGAAGAATTCTACATAAGCAGATTTACTGAGAAAGCTAAATCAGTGCATTTATAATTATACATATGGGTATTTATGAGCATCCATGCACACAGGGTTGCTCAAAGACCTCGTGACAGTTCTGGACCACTGCAGGTAAGACAGACACTTAAGGTTAAGTGCTGAGTTTCAACAGGCTTTTACAAACCTCAGACCACCACAATCAAGAGTGTTGTATATTACTCTGCTTTACCTCATGATTGTCTCACATTGGTACAGCTGCCCAAATTCTGCACTGCACTTGACAGTTATCACACAAGATAATGAAGGTTATTACTATGAGAAGGCAAAGTTTTCACATTCTTCTAATCTCTCGTAAATTTGACACCCTGATTTTCTGAGTTCACGCTCAATCTTAATGCAGGTGGGAAAGTGAAGCGTGACAGAAGTATTCCGGAGCTTGTAAAAGCCTGCAA
This sequence comes from Micropsitta finschii, assembly GCA_034783455.1. Lineage (NCBI taxonomy): Eukaryota > Metazoa > Chordata > Aves > Psittaciformes > Psittacidae > Micropsitta > Micropsitta finschii. The sequence continues at coordinate 15,313 of JAVHNF010021633.1, read as the reverse complement.
AGAATTTATTTCCACCAGGAATTAATAACTCCTAATTACTTCAGAACTACTCCTTCAGAACTGCTACTACTCAAGATACTGAGTCAGTATCAGTTAAGATCATTGTTATCATTAAGGTATTTTTTTGATAGCTACTTCAGAAAATTCTACTATGATTTTGAACACTAAAATTCAGACACTCATCACAGATCCTACCTTACAGGCCAATTTCAGTCAAAAGCTACATACAGAGAGTAATCAGAAGGTAACAGAAAACCAGATTTTTCACTGTAAATCCTAACAAAGGTTCTAGGACAGACAATACCTTTCTTCTTCACATTTTTTTTTTCCCTTGTTAAATGTCTAGAACACCTGAGACAGACTGCAAGCCCAGCTCATGTCTTGAGCACTTCCTGGGACTGTAATAATTTCATGACTTCATAATGGTTAGGTCTTTAGATGCTTGTAGACGGCTTCAGTGAATATGCCAATAGTCACTGCATAAAATTACTTCATTAGTCTCTCCATTTTGTAGTCTACATGTCAATTCTTATTTGCCTGAAAAAAGCTTGCTACAGGCATTTACAGCTGAATTTATTGGAATAGCTCTTGCTGCGCTATGGCAACAACTTGTAATATTAGATATAATTTCAGTATTTCTGGAGACTTTATCAAAGGCATTCCAATACATTTCTTATACACAAAATAAAGAAGGGCTTTGTTAGAGCATTTCACCAACCTCTGAAGTAAGAAACAGTTGTTTCCCCCCTCTGTTTATTGTTAAAGCTTCGACAAAGCTAAAGAATTGGATTGCAAAATGCAGTAATCTTAAGTAATTGCACTTTTTAGTTTCCTCACTATAGGCAAACACTAGACATACAACAGGCAATCCACCAAAACCAATTAGCAGGATTGAGCAATGTTTTCATTAGTAAATATTGTCTTTCCATCATAATTTTCAAATTATTTTCCTTTTCCAGATATGAAAACAATCTATCCCAGTCTTTCAATAGCCAGAACAAATACAGTAGATGTTAAAGAACTCTTAAAACTTCCATTCTGTCATTCCATTCTACACTGAAAATGAATAGCATTCATGTTCAGTACAGTTATCACTTTAAATGGAAATAACGTGTTTTCTAATAAAACACCCAGCATTCTACAAGAAGCATGCAATGCTTGGATATGATCCAAGCACAGTAAATATTATCAAACTATACATGGAAGGTGAATACAAGCCAGATTTCTCAACATAAAAGAAATTACATTACAAAGATGACTTTATCTATGCAAAACTTTCTAAAACACAACCTGGTAACAATTTGGTTTGTTTCCACATAAATATCTTCCTGTCCAGGAGGACACTGCAACACAGACAGCACTGTCCTGGTATTTTTAGAATTGAGACCCTGGAATAATTGTTTTTATTAAAATTGAGAACAAAACCAAAATGGTTAAAGGGTCTTTTTTAATTTCAAGCTGATGTACTGCTCAAAGTAGAGCACCTTCTGGGAGGGCAGAAGGACGGAGACCCTTTGTTGCTGTATTCATTGGGTGCGTTTCTTTGTTGTTTGAATTCTTGTGCCCAACTGCAGGCTATACAACAGTCACTAAACTTCATTAAGGGGAATGCTGATCTTCCACTGGCGTTTGCAAGTGTGACACTGCAGTTAAGTTGTGCATCTGCCTGTACTCAAGTGTGGACTGAGAAGACAACTCATCTGACAAAGAGAATGCTCTACTAAAGAGCTCACGGGGTTCTTGAAAAATCCAGGCACTGAAACTTGAGTTCATAGATACTGCTACGGAAAACACACTGTTTGCCAAACATACATTGTTGCCAGACAACTCATTTTTCACCTTTTTTCCCCACTATAAAGGTGCTTTCACTACAGAGAAAACAAAAAATTCAGCCATGCCCTAGCATACAATTCACCAAGTGCAAGCCTTAAAACAATTATCAGGAATCCATAATGTAATAGTAGGTGGTAAATTGTGAGAGTTTTCATATACCTTAGTTCTAGTTACAACATAGTAAAACATATCAAAGTAGCAATAAAAACAATGGACAGATAAATTAAAAGACCCACCATGAAGCTGTTAATCTACACCACTTTTTGTTTCAGTGTGACACCACTCTATAGCAAGTAGTGCTGTATCACACAAAAACTAGAGTATTTACCAAAGAGTTGAGCTGGCATTAGGAGTCATGTATTCAAAGATACTCAATTTCCAATTACATCACATCAGTTTTCTAATGTCCTTGAAAATAATCACTACAGTAAGTCTTAAGTACTTTTTTCGGGTCTAGTGTATCTTATACTCTTGGAATACATGAGTAAAAACAAAAAATATTGATAATTATTCTTGTGAAAGCTTAAAACTTGCAAAGTTGATGATGTGCAATTCCTGCTCTTGACTGGAAAAACTTACAGAAGACGAGTATATACAATTTCATCAGTACAATCGTAAACTCCATTAACAGACTCTTCTATTTATATAATGAAATTCAAAGACAGATTAGAAGTACATGTACTGGAATATTATTTACATTTCCTAGTGTCCCATTTGCACTTACAACTACCACTGCATATTGGTCTTCTAGATGACAATCCTAGCCCTACGACTACTCTCCAGGTTCTTTCAGGATTCAAACTTTAAAGACATTTCCGTAAGTAGTAAGTAATCTACACCACAACTGTTCAAGACAGAGCAGGGTAATAAAGAGCCCTGTCCTGCTCAGCATGGAGAGAAATGTGGAAAGCAGTATCTAGTCAGCTTCTTCATAAGGAGATGAGGAAAGGTGGTATCAGAGGAATGGCTCCCTCGTAAAACTATCTGGGATAAAAGATGATCTGAAGAGAGGCTGAGGAAAGGGTCTAACTTATAGGTGAGCATACAAGGAGAGAAAGCAGCTGTAGAAAACGTAATGAAATCTAACATATGATAATACTAATCAGCTGATAACCTTGAGGCTACAGCTTTTAACAGAAGTAGATGATCATAATCCTGAAGTATTACACAAAAATGGTTTTACCAAGTTATAGACGCCTAACAGAGAAAAAGTAAAAGTCACCTAGAATAAGAAAGTACCAGCAAAACAGGAGTACTAAACAATTAAAAAGCAGCAATAAACATGGGACTTTATGTCAAAGCAGGTTTTTTTAATCTTGCTAGAGAACCAAACTAGACAGCAATGAAAGGCAGACTTGCAGTTTGATGACTGAGGGCAACCAATCACATGGAAAACTTATCTTCCCGCTGCAAAAGGTGGTTATGAGCGTATACATTTATTCATCATGGAGAAGTTCACAAGGCAAGATAAAGCCCAGGAAGACAGCTCAGAAGTTACTGCTAGACCTGAACTACTACTACTACTGCAGAATTTTATCTCTGTTGTCTCCTGATTTAATCTTAGAATATCAAACTTCTAGAGAGGGACAGTCACAGAAAAGCAGTAAGTAATTTTTACCCTCATTTAAAGGGGGAAGGGAAGGAGAGAGGGCAGCATCTCTGAGCTAAGACATGTGTGCATCCAGGAGAACAGTCTAATACCTAGCTTGGTTTTATCTTGATAACGTCCATTGAAAGAAAACAAAAAAAAAAAAAAGATAGGTAAAGAGTATTTCTAAGCCCTTTAGTCATAAAAATAAACCAAGACGGAAAAAAAGTCAGGTTCCAATATTTGGATACAGAAAACACTGAGCAACAACTTAAGAAAAGATACGAACGTTTCCTTTGCAGAGGCCACTGAACTCAATGAAAATGTTAAAATTAGTGCTGTTACTGTAAATTTTGGCTTCAATTTCCACATTCTTGACTGCTTAGCAAGTAATAAAAACAAAAGGCGCACCTCCATGCAAATCAGTTAAGTTTACATTCCCTTCCTTGAAAACAAGAAGAGTATGGAAGAAGGTTAGGAAGTGAACAAGCAGAGACAAAAAGAGAGCAAAGGAAACACAACAAATTAGGAAAAGCAATGGTCCTTGAGGATTTTCACTTTCAATAATCTTGATTCCATACAGAAAGAGAAATGTATTGTGCTGTATTAGTAGAAGGTGTCCCTGCCCATGGCAGGGTGGCTGGAAATAGATGATCCCTTAAGGACCCTTCCAGCCCAAACCATTCTACAATTCCATGGTATTTTTACAAAAATCTCAAAAAAGTTCCAGGGAAATGTGCGTTTAACTTTACCATTTCAGATCTTGATGTACAAAACAATACAATAGACAGCTGTCTATATGGCAGTTCTTAACTCTGCCATGAGCTAGACATAATGCAGCATGTTGCCCACTTGCCTTCATCTCAGCTACTTAACATAATTATGTGAATACATTGCTTAACACTTACTGAAATCATTCATATGCTGGGCTTTTATATCCAGTTTAAAAAAAGCCCATCCTCCTAAAATGTTTTTGCATTTAACTGTAGCTGCTTGGTTTTGGGGTTTGGTTGTTTTGTTTTGTTGTTTGTTTTTTGTTTGTTTGGTTGGTTTTTTTTAGTAAAAATTACATTGTGAGAAGAAGATATCTCCAAAAACAACATAACCACCTTAACAGAAAGGATTAACAGGCTTCGGCCTTTTCACAAGCTAAAAGCAAAATCCTGTACCTATCTATTCAGCGAAATGAGCATCACTGAATATGTATCTTATACTTAATTATTTTTCCTAGATAAAAATCTCTAAAAATCAAGAATTACCTATGCAGTGCTTGACTCAAATACACTTCAGTAGAGGCTTCCATTAATTGTGAAGTTAATTTTGAAAGACAGAACAAATACTCCCATTATTTATCTGGAATAAGTGAAATCAAATGTAGGAGTTAAGTTTATCCTAACATTCAGTTCACCACTTCACACCCTGCTTTCCATTTCCACCTTCATCAGAACCACTGGTCAAAAGAAGCTGGTTCTTTATGCAACACACACGGAACTGTGCATTGCCACAATCCACTTTCCTTCATTCATAACACAGCAACTTTTCAAACAACTCTTAACAAAGATAAATTCAGAGTGGTTTCTTACTTCTGCATCCTTACCACAAACACCAGTTCACTTCAACTTTTAACACCTTCCAGCTTAGTTCTTGTTTTTCTTGCCCCATTTAGATGACAAAAGCTTTTAGAGACAAAAGCAAGATTTTACAGATTGTAAAGCAAAATTTTCTTCCAAAAAACCATAAAGGTGTGGGGGTTTCTTGTTGTTTGGTTGTTGGTTGGTTGGTTTTTTTTTTTTTTTGTTAACCTTTCTGAAAGAGAATAATTTTTGTCAGGAAAAAGAAAAAAAAAAAAAAAAAAACCACACTTGTGCAAACAAAGTAAACCCCTAACATGGCCAGAGTACTAGCAGGTTTTTCAACTGAAAAATAATGCTTGTCAATCACATTTTAGGCAGGGAACAGATTCACGCATCAGGAGGGAATTCTTAAAGCCAGTATGTCTGAATTGTATGGACCTAATTAGCCACTAACTCAAGAAATAACTTACATGAGGCATATTAAAAGCACAGTATAAAGCTTCTTTATTAGAAATATTTTCATGACATGGTATCTGTAGATTGTGGTCAAGATCTTAATTCATATTTCTTATTGCTCTTTAGATAGCAGTGGTTATAGTTCGTTTGTAAAGAGGCAGACTATTCACTTTTATCCTGTTAAAAGAAAACTCATCTCCAAATAGCCCTTTAGATGCAAACAAGCAGACCTGAGTCCCTGGCTTCTTTTCTCCAGCCATTTCAATGCAGAACTAGAACCCAACAGACTCAGTAAGCTGCAACTAGAAATGGCTAACCTCAAACTAGCACTTCAGTGTTTTTACCTCCTCTTGAACTTTGTTTAGTGGCAGCAGCTATTGAAAAATAGTCTGCTCACTAAAACACACAGGCATCAGCTGTTAAGATTCTAAGACACCTTTTGTGGCTGCCTAAATATTAGCTTAAACATTTGCTGCAAAGCGAATGTATTTTCCATATCATAGGTTTGACAAACTCAGAAATATAGTATTTTCAGATACATTAATCACCTTCTTGAGCTCTATACAAGTTTGCAGGGTCACACTATTTAAAACTACTGGAATCCGACACATTCAGAAGGCACAAGCATTTCCACCATTTAGATGATGTTTCTCTACGTCTAGACTTACACTTCCACTTCCACTAGTAGTATCACCCATAATGCAATGTTGCTTCTCTAATCTTTCTGATTAGATCTTTCTACTTTTGTTAATACATAGGTACATTAGATCAGTTTAGAACAGCTTTCTCCATCATAAAACAAAACTGCAACAGATCAATGTTTCTGATAACCATCCCTAAGCCCTTGGGCAATTAGAAAAAAAAACAGCCTCTTCTGACAAGTGTCAGTCCCAAAAAATTAGATGCAATTCACATTCCTAACCCACAAGCCATGCTCAGAAAAAAACACAGTGCTTCTCTTCCTCTCATATAAAGTTATCAAAGCATACATGAAAGATGGAAACTTATTTTGTCATCAAGATCAACAATAATTATAACCCCTTACTTACGCATCTTAAATCAACAAGCCTTAAATGCTTTCCAGAGGATTTGTATTTATTCTATCCCATAGCAATAAACATACTAAAGTGCCTTTACATTCCTTGCTCTCCCACAAAACATCCTTATGCAGTTGTTTTATATAATCAATTACTTAATTCTAGTATACACTTTAATTTAAAAAAGCATATAAATGCAAATAATTTCTTAACCTACAAGCTTCTGAAAAACTCTGCACTTGTTAATCATTAATTCAAACTTACTCCTTTTTGAAAACTGAGTACTATCATCACCCAAGACTTAAGTCAAAAGCAGAACATCAATTTATCTCATACTGCAAAAGATCTGTCTTTTTACTGCATTTCTACCCTTGGCCCCAAGAAAAAAATAAAAGAAACAAGAAAAATAAAGAAGGCATACCAAATCCTAACAGCATCCAGAAACAGCATCCAAAAACTTGGTAATACTTGAAATAAAGGCAAGGTGAAAGTGGAATGAAAAGGGAAACAGATTAAAGAAAAGAGTTACCATACTGTTTCATTTTGAATCTGTTGATTTATCTACAAACAAAAACATGATTCATCCCATATTTTCCCAAAACCTGCTGGATTTTTCTTAGACTTGAAAAAGTGAATTGCTGCCTCATCATTTACAGTAGAGACAGGAAAGCTTAATCAAATTTAAATTAGTACCAGTCTTACAGACATATTTAGCAAGAGTATGTACCAAGCATCATAGAATCATAGCACTTTAAAAAGAGTTTGGGGTTTGCTCATTTCTAAGCTTCGCAAGCCACAGACCTTCTCTCAGTTATTTTCTAAATAAATCACCAAAAATCTTCAGAACAGAAATGATGCAAATTACCAGATTTCTCAGAACAGCAGGGTTAGAATAGGTAAATATCTAATAAAGTTGAAATTTCCACTTTGCTCTCAAGCCTGAATCCACAAGTGACTTCAGCAAAAACGTAAGTGAAGATATGAAACCCTCACTCTCAGTAAGTCTTCAGTCTTCCCCACATGGAAGACACAGAAGAACACTCAACTTTGAGCATGGAACAGAAAGTTCCCTTCATCCCTGTTTTGCTGGGGAAAAATAACACTGAATGACTTAGTTGATTGTTAACATCACACAACAATCTAGAAAAAAGTAACAGAACTCAATATGCTCTACCTAAGGCTTTTGCTTTTCAGTATTTTACTGCCAATATACTTTAAGAAATAATTTGTGTTTAACTCTCAGAAGAGGCAAGTGGACACGCAAATCTCTAATTCCTTAGGACTGGTCTACATAATAAAATATTAACAGGAATTCAAACTGATTCATTTCATGAAACACTTATCTGGAAAAACAAACAAAAACCAAATACACACACATTTAGAGTGCATTCAGAATACTTCCCTATACAGTCAAAGCCACATTACATTTTAAACTGTCAATGTAAGTGGTGAGGACCCAATGGAATTAGAGCAATTGTGTCTCACCAAAGAATTAGCCTTTTTAAACTAACACCAAGGTACATCAGTAGGTCTCATGCAAGCACCTTTCACTGTCTTGGTCTAAGCTATGGTGTCAGAACTTGGGTCAATTTACATTAGATTTAACTTTTCCTTTCCTTTGCTGATGATATGTATCTCCCTGAAACCCTACTATTAAGGAAGTGGAAGATTCTATATATGTAGAAAACTTAGAAGACAAATTACTTAGCCTGAAGAAATGTCTGAAGAATCACTACAATGCATCAAGACTGGGTACCTGAACCACAATAAACACAACCAGAAGCCCCTGGGTGACAGCTTGCAGTATGGGCACATGCTAGCTGAAAAGCTAACCCTGCAGGCCAGCGACCATGTCTGTACAGTTTAAAATGACCCAGTTCAATCCAGCTCAGGCACACCCAACCACAAGTCACATCCAGGTTACTGCATCTTCACAGGTGCCATGCTTGGTGCAGCCCCTACAATAAGCAAGATGTGCCTTGTGCCCAAACTGAGCCTGAAAAAGTGGGGAAAACAATAGAGGATTGTCAGCTCTCAAGCAGTCTAGTAAAAGGGCTTTTATTTAAGCTGATAAATAGTTCACATGTGAATCACACCATCATCTGCATTGATAATATTGCTGAATTTGGGTCAGCTCAAGGTAACAGTGAAAACAATATGTGAATATTTGTAATTATCTGAAAATATATTTATAAAACTGTTACCTACTGACTGTTTGCTGTAAATGCACCTGCAGTCTTATCAAACATTCTTAGAACTAGTAGTCGAAAACACTCAACCATTCAAAGATATGCATACACTTAATTTTTACTATCCATAGTTCAACTGAAATAAAGGTCATCATTGACAGTGGTAAGTGTGCTCCTAGACAGGTTCAGAGGCTTAACTGCCAAAGTGTGGAGCTAATGCAAGTAAAACTACTATTTCTTTCTACAGTAACTACAATAAACCTGGTAGCTTTTGTGCAAAGTCTGGTTAATTATGATCAATACATAAAGGTGACCTAAAAAATTGTAAGATTTGATAAACTACTTGCCAATACAACTACAGAAGCACAGTCTGCCATAAACACAAAGAAAACAGGTTGAAGTTAGAATGTTTCGGGAATGGACAAAAAATGAGCTACAGTCAGCATTCAATCTGCAATACCTGGCAGACTGTACCTATTCTCAAATACCAACAAGGAGCACTCCTTCACACTAGCATCAGCCCGCTTTTTTGAACAAGAGGCTGTCAGCCAAGAGTGATGTTATTAGAACCTAAGCAACGAAAGCAAGAAGCTCTAATTATGATAAACATTGCAAGATGCACAAAATAATCACAGAAAGCCCTTGTCCTGGCGTTCAAGAAAGTGTGTAGTGAGCATACGCAAAATAATAATACCAAAATAATACTGAATATACCCAAAGCAATTCTCTTCAAGTCATCACAGACTTAATAATCTTAGAATTGCTTTCAAGACTTCTTTCATGGCCACACTAGCAGCCAGGACCTGGGTGCAGAAACAGCAGCAAGCTCAAAGACCAAGCCAACGTGTATTCTCAGAGGCTTCTGTTAATAAACAACCGGGACCAGGGCCAGGCCAAGAGCAAGTGTGAGTTTCCTCCTTTTCCACAGGAACACGCACATGACCAGCCTCCACCCTGCGAGCAGGGTTTCAGCGGGCTGTCACACAAACTGGGCTGTAACCTGCTTCTCCAGCCCTCTCCCTTCACCACCACCCCACCCCCCCCGCTTTCAAACCAGACGCACAGCACTAACCAGCCACAGGGAACACGACGAGGGGTAGCGGTAGGGTGTGGTTTGGCTATTAGGGTTTTTTTTGAAGAGTAAAACCCAGCCTCTCTCAGCCATCAGAAACACCCATTTCATTTGGAAGAAATTACCCGCTGTGTTTTTCCAGCACAACATATGAACCCAGGACCAAGAACCTGCTCCTGATATTTACTTTGCACCGAGCCAAAGCACTCCGTCCGTCCGTCACGCCCCGGGAAAAGCTGCCCCGGGGACTGCACCAGCGGCTCGGGCGGCCGCTAAAGTACGGCGGGTCGCCTTGGAAAAGGCACCTTCTGCACAAAGCCGAGTGTTTCAAGAAACAAGCAGCAACACAATAAAAAACCCAGAATCAGCCTTTTCACTCCTTCTCTTCCACCAGCCACCTTTCTGTTCTGTGTAACTCACAGGCAAACAAAAACCCACGGAGATAACCTGTTTCGGTGTCGGGATTGGGGGCAGCTTCTGTATTACCGCCCTTGCTCGCCTTATTTCATCACCTCTAGCTCCCAGAGGGTTTCCTGCCCCGGAGCCGTCCGTCCCGCAGGGTCGCGCCGGCATGTGCGTGCGGGAGGGAGGAGAGGACGGCGCCGGCCCTGCGCTCCCATTCTTTCCCCGGCTGCTGCAACCTGCCTTCCCTCTAGCTGCTCCGGGCACGGCAAGGGGCCCAACACTCGCTCCCCGGCCCTTCCTGCCGAGGAGCGGAGCCTCCCCCCCGGCCTCTGGTCGAGCGTTACCGGGGAGCGGGGGTAGGCCTATGCCCGAAACCCCCGGCCAGGCGGGGAGCCAGGCTGGCCGCGGGGCGGAGGCGGGCGCGGCCTGGCCCGGTCTCGGTGCCTCACCTCCCGGGCGGCCCGCGGGGGGCGGAGGGGCGTGCGGCGGGGGGATGAGCGCGGCAGGGTCGCTCACCTCGGTGGGGTCGCTGATCTCGAACAGGTCCAGCCGGTTCGCGTTCCAGTGGTTGATGATATCGGCGAGTTTGCGCCGCTCCTCCTCCCGGCTGCCGCCGCCACCCGACATCCTCGCCGAGCCCGCCGCCGGGGAGCCGAGCCGAGCCGAGGCCGGGCCCTCTCCGCCGAGCCCCGGCGAGGGGCGGAGACGGGGACGGAGCAGGGGGTCCCTCAGTCGCGGCTGGGGAGGGGCCGGCTTTCCCCGCTGCCGCTGCCGGCACAGGCGCCGCGGAAACGCCCCGGGATCGCGCCGCCGATAGCGATCGGCTCCGAAGGACGGCGAGGAAAGAGAGAAAAAAGAAAAGGGGAGGGGCAGGGAGAAGGAGGAAGGATGCCCCGAGCCGGCGGCGGCGGCGACCGCTGTGTCTCCCGGCTCCGCAGCGTCTGTCGCCGCTCTGCCTGCCCTGAGCTGAGCGGAGTCGCCGCTGCCGCCTATTCTCCGCCCCGGTATCGCCCTCCCCTCGCTCGCTCGCTCGCTCGCTCGCTCTCTCACACACAGTCCCATGCGCGCCCCCGCCCGGCCGCCGGACAGCCCGCCCTCCTCCTCCTCTTCCTCCCGAGGCTCGCTCGCGCGCGCGCGCTCCCGCGGCCGTCACCAGGACGGCCGTCACCTCCTGGCGACGGCCGCGCGCCTCAGGAGGGCGCCCCCTCCCTTCCCCTGCTTCTCGACTCCCCACCGGGACGGGAACGGGGCTGGGGGCCGCGGGCATTTGTACATGGCTCCTGCACTGGGCCCAGTTCTGGTCTGGGTTCTGCTGACCTGGACCGGCTGCTAGACCTGGGGCATTTTTGGAACGTCTCATGAAAGATGGGGCTATGGTCAATAATGTTGAACAAACTGGAGAGGCCGTCGTTGATAGTGGTGTGGACAGGACTCTCCCTTGTAGTAGTTGATCTAGCCCAAGCAGACTCACTGAATCCTTTCTGAGGTGTGCCAGGCAAAGTCCGGTTATTTGGCTGGTCTGACTTGGGAAGGATTTTTCTTTGCAGCTTTGGAGAGCCGTATTTGGGGGAGCAGCATGTGCGTTCAAACTTAGCCTGGACCTTTTCAATGACGGGGGTCACTTGCCTGCTTCTTAGGCTTCTGGATGGTGAAGAGACAGGCGTGGACCCCCCCTTTGGTGTCAGACACTTGTGTGGACTGCTGGTGATACTGCGCAGGGTTTCTGTCTGCAAGCCAACACTGATGGTCTGGGTGGTCTGCGTCCCTGTCGTTCTCATACCATTGGTTTGACACGCGGTGTCCTTAAACTGAGGCTCTGTTGAATTAGAGCGTATTGCGTTTCGGACAGAGAAAGCGACCTCCTTCATGTCATCACTCATATTTTTGGACATCTCCAAATTGTGCAAGGGTGAGGCAAAGCCCACAGTAGTGCAAATAGGACGTTCAATGGGACGAAGACCACTCTCCAGAAAATCCTTATGATGTTTGGCCAGGTCACAAGACCATCTTCCAAACATATCCGAGGAAGCACCTTTTGTCTCAGCTACATTCCCCATAGCTTTGGTCACAGAAAACAGGAAGTCCGGCTCAGCCTGGTTTTTCCCTTCGCTGCCAGTTATCACTGAGTTGTCGAACCTACGGACAACCGGTGGGCTGTGAAAGACCCGAACTCCCATCTTTTCAGTTACACCGTGACTCCTTGTTGGCTGCTTCTGGCAGTGCTCCGGGCTGGTCATGGTGTTAGTTGTCATAGTGACACTGGTGGTGAGGTACCATGATGATGCCTGGAAAGGATCTGAAGCAGGATCATTCCCAGCTTTCCCAATTTCTGTCCTTTCTGCCCAGCCATCTGCAGGCTTCTCGCTGGCCCCATCATGGTTCCTAGTGTTACTGTAATCCCAGTTTTTATTGAACTCCTCGATGTATTTCAAATCATCAGGAGACAAGGGAGGGGTTAGGTCATCTTTGCTGCTGGATGAAGGCAAGTTTTTGTCTGGTAGGAATGGAGAAATATCCATCAGGCGCTGAAATTCTGACATGGAAGAAACGGACATGGCCCTGGAGAGGGGAACATGAGAGTGTCACTCATAGGCTTGGAAACTCGCAGAGTGATTTATTTTCAGCAGTAAACTAACTCAGAAAACCCAACTTTCACTATCTGCTTATAATAAGAACCACATTAGCTGTCTCTTTCACTAAAGTTCCCTTTTATTACCCTTAAAATAGCTGTGAAATTCAAGCATTCCTGATGTGTCATTACGAGTACCAAATGGGTTATTAATAGGTTTTAATTTACTGCTTTCTCATGGATTACTGTTTGGCAAGTGTCTGAAACATGGGAGCAGTAGAAATATGGGAGCAGGAATTCAGAAATAACACCATTCACAGAAAACGAGCCTTTGTGACAGTATGAGGAATGCTTTCCGAAGCAAGTGTTGAGTTTTCCTGACTTGCTGGGAAATCAGCAAATCCAGCCACATTCCTGAGATTGCCCAGGCTGGTGCGTAGCGATGTGGGACATCCAGCCTAGATGCCGTTACATTGAACTGGTTTGCTGAGCTGCACCTGTGCAGAAATTCAACCAAAGGGAATCGCTGTGTGATAACCCTGGATTTTTGGCTTTCCTGCATTTTGCTAGTTTGTACAAATGACAAGCATCCAGCTGAGCTGTCCTACTGCTTTGTTTTAAGCAAAAATAACAAAAAAGCAGCTTTCTGAATGAGTCTACTTAAAAATGTAAATGAGTGTAGTTATGAGATTCAGCTCAATGAGGTAACTCAAGCTGGGTGAGGTTTCAGCAAACAGTGGTTTTAAAAATATCAGTGATCCACAGGATACAGTAAAATAACACCAAGTTTTTAATCAAGAGCACCAGCTGCAGCCAGGGTGCATCAACATTAAGGACTTAGGTGAGATCAGGAAGGCTGTTTCGAAGTGGATCTGCTGTTCAGATGCTCTGGTTTGCATCAGAAGGTAATTCAGAGAGAATGGATGAGGTTCCTTTGGGAGGAAAGTGAGCTGGAAAGCACAAGTAATGCACCCTAGGCTTAGGTGGGTATTTAGCCCATGGGATCATACCAGAACTAGTCCAAAGCAAAATATCCCTGACATGCAGGGTATGTCAGGTGCTCAGCACCAACTGTTTTCCTCTATGTATCGATGACTGCAGGTCTGCACTAATTCATAGAATCATAGAATCATAGAATCATAGAATGGTTTGGGTTGGAAAGGACCTTAACAACACCCAGTTTCAACCCCCCTGCCATGGACAGGGACAACACACACTAAACCCAGCATCACCCAAGACTTCCTCCAACCTGGCTTTGAACACTGCTAGAGATAGAGCATTCACAGCTTCCTTGGGCAACTTGTACCAGTGCCTCACCACCCTCGCAGTACTTGCTAAGGCAGGTTTAGCCTTCAGTGTAAGCTGCAGCTTTACGCACTTTCACACAGTTTGATCATTGTGCTACCCAACTGAATATGGTCCAAGTTAATCAGAGTAGAACAGAAGCATGTTGAGACAAATTAATCCCTGGGTAAATCTATTAATCTGGATCATAGGCTACTTAGGAAGTGGCATGGCTATGCCCCAGGCCTGTGGTTTGGGCACCAGAGAGCTATAGCTCTGGGAGCTGAGCATTTGCTGGGCTTTTCCCTGTAATTTTTACTCACCTTTGAAGATTTCCTTTGTGTGTTTCTTCCTCCTGCAGAAAACCAGAAATGAACAGGATAAGTTATTTCTGAACCCGTTGGTGGCATCAGCTTGTGGGTATTTTGCCATTCATTTCCCATTAATTGTACCAGGTATGTTTGTCTCTAAAAAGTGCCTGATTTTCCTTCTGATAAGGAATCTTAAATTGCCAGTGGGAGTATTTTTCCCTATGTACACAGGAATGGACAATCCCATCACAACCACAGGCTGCACAGGAAAACCTGTATCCCAAAACTACAACAGCCTTGAACTGTTATAGTCCTGTGCAATCACAAATGGAGGTAAGCTGCAAATGGCTTTTTTCCCCATGTACAATATATGGGTTTGGACCATATATTTGTGACTGAATTTGTTCTCTGAAGGTAATCTGCCTTATGCTGGAGACTGTGCTGAAGTAAGAGATAAACCAGGGTCCTCTGACATAAGATTTCACTATATATTCTCTAGAACTAACAAATGGCACCAGTCAAAACTCATTAAGCTAGCTACATTAAATGTGCGGGAAGACTGTTACTTGTTTCATAGGGGCAGTACCTACAGCTTGCTAACAACATTGAGATGTTTTTATGGCAATTATTTCCCTGTGACAATTCCCATAATGAGTTGGGGTATTTTTTACACATACTTGTGAAGCAATTGCTCTACAGTTAGTATTTAACTGTTTGCTTATGTTTCTAATAAACTATAGGGCATACTAAATATGATCGGGAAAAAAAGAATGTTAGTACACATGAAATCAGAAACATTACAAAATGTATTTCAAATTGTGACTATTCAAAACGTGAACTGCTTAACTCAGCAGATACCTTCCTGGTATTTATTCAGAGTCAGGGGTAAAAATAGCAGTAAATCAAGCCTCCTTTCATTCTCTCTGGTGTCTTAATGTTTTGCTAGGAGTACACTAATCAAGTATACTCTGCATGATAGTTTACTGTGTTGTGGC
>JAVHNF010021632.1:0-11120 GCA_034783455.1 Micropsitta finschii | reverse complement strand
CTCTTACTCTGAAATTTCATACTGCTTCTTGCATCCCTCATTATTACCCTGTTACTCCTTATGCACCACTTTGGAGGCAGGAGGAGAGAGCATAAGGGAGTTATCATTATGGGGATCGGCTCACTCCTGGGAGTGAGTCGATCCCTAAACATGAACATGTCATTACTGCCACATAATAACTGTATCCATCTACCTGGAGTGAGCAGGACACATAATCCAATGTATGAGGAACTCTTCAGCTACCAGGGACATGAGAAAGTAGTAAAGAAAAAGAATGAGGAAGAGGCAATGACACTCTTATTTTCCCAACAGTTTTTCAAGTAGAAATGAACAATTCCTCTGCTCACACATGTTCTGACCTTTAAGCCATTTATTTAAATAGCTTCCAGATTTTCCGATCAGAACAAGCAGTTGTTCTGGTTTTTCTGTCTCAATTAGTGCTTCACCCATACTATGAACTCATCCCAGGACTGTAGGGCCCTGCACATTCTCTTATATAAAACCTTATCCATGGCCTTTGAACAAGGATAAATAAAAGCCGCATTTCTTGGTGGGCCAGAGCACCATTTTGTTAACTTTCCCTATTATATGTTCTTGTATCTCTGTAGCAATTATTATTACCTTATAAATACAGAGTGGCACTATCGCAGGAGAGCTGAGACCCACACTTACTGCATAACTGTATTTTTAGATGGTTTGAAGGGGGGGGAAGCCCACAACCCCCAAGATGTGTTGTTGCAGTAGCAAAGGGAAACCTCAGCTAGCAGCAACTGAGAAGCAAGTGAAGCTCCCAGAGTACAGCTTCAAGAAGGAACTCGGTGTTTATGAGCTGTGCAGGTGCTGCACAAAGCCAGCAGTGCCTGTAGCTGCAGAGTCCTTGGCAAGACTCCTCAGTACTTAAACCGGCTCCTGTTCAGTTTAGTAATGGAATCACAGGAAGGATCGAATTGCGGAACAGCTCTTTTCCCTGCAATGCCCTTATGCTACCGTGGTTTATTCGGACTGAGCACTAGCCTGGAATTGCTTTAGAAAGTTACTAAAAATTACAATAATCTATTCCAGGAAACCGGTCATTTTAAAGCTACCCCAATACAATTCTGGTTAAAACCAAATGAAAATAAACACAAGCCAAGGCCTTTTTTCCCCTCCGTTTTTTCCGCTTTGCTTTTCTTGCTGCCTGATGAAGCGGCAGGTGAACGCTGTCAGGTTTGTTAAGCTCAGGGTTCCATCCCTACATCCCTGGCACTAATTAGTGAGGAGATACTTAAAAATCAGTGTTATGTCTCTGGCATATCTGGTTATTTGCTTCACCTGCGCCACAGCGCAGCAGCAGCAGTGACCTGAAAAGCTGCAGTGGAAAGAAATTAAAACCATTTTCCATGGGGATTCCAGTGCGCTGCCTTTTGTGCACCTTGTTTGTTCCCCGGCTTTCCCCATGCTACCTCTTGCCGCTGGCTCCAGATGTGGCAGCTCTGCTGGGGAGGGACATGGATCTTGGTTGTGGTGGGCTTCAGTCCCACTCCTGTCCAGCCAAGAAGCACAGAAACTGCTTTGCAGTCTAGGGAGAAAAGAGGGAAAGGAGGAGGAAAAAGAAAACAGAAGGAGAAGCCTGCAGGGTGACAGTGCTCAGTGGCCAGTCACCCGCTGGGGTGCTGCCATTGACCCCCAGCAGCCCCGTGCCTGCAGGGCTGCCCCCAGCAGGGAGGGCAGGTCAGAAACCGGGACCATGCAGCACCCGGATGGGGCCACAGCTCCCGACAGACCCGCAAAGGGGAGGTGCAGGGGCTGCACCGGCGCTCCCTGGCCCTCACGGTGCCATCATGGTGGCGATGAGCAGCTCAGGCTGCTCCTGCCCAGCGAGGGCCCCAGCTTGACCATCACAGCTGCCGCTAAGGAGCAGCCCAAGGCCAGGCTGCCCTGTGCCTTGCCTCTGCACAGGCCTGGTTTGTGAGGCTGTGAAAGGGGAACAGCATTTCACAGCCACTCCCCTTTCCCAAGGGAAGGATGACCCAGAACCAGTCACAGAGGGCAAGGAAAGGCCTTGGTTTCCCCACAGGCCCCGGGCCAGCCAGATTCGGCGCCATGAGCACAGTGACTCAGCTCACAGGGGCACAGCCTCCTCCCCTGCTCCTGCAGAGCCTGACACATGCAGGACCATCGTGTGCAAGGACACGGCCTGGCAGGACAAGCCTCTGCATTGCAGAAAGCAATTCACACGGCAGCAACGGAAAACCCAGCTCTTTGCACTGCAGCTACATTAACATTAGCTCATCAACGCTCAGCTCTGCTTGTTCTTGGCCTTGACATCTCTGCAGTTGCCTTGAACACATCTGTTCTCTATGGAGCAGCAAGAACCTTCCACCCCCGCCATCACCCACCAGGCTCCTGGGCTTTGACATTTGGACTTTAAATCAACCGAGCCAAGGCTGAGGCTCAGAAATGTTCCCTTTGCACCATCAGAGGGCACAATAAACACCGTTAAAAAGCTGCAGAACCACGGGCAGAGCTCTGCGGCCTTGAGCAGCAGCAGCGTTTGCAGCTCAGGAGGCAGAGGGCGGGCTGGCTTGCGGTGAAGCTGCAGCAGACACGCAGCAGCTCCCCCATGGCCGTCCCCCCCCATGGCTGCTGTCACTGACCTGCGGCTATGCACAAACCCACAGCAGCCCCAAAAGAGGATGTGAAGGGGCAATACCTGCTCGTTCTCAGCTGAAAGCCTGTGCAGGGCACAAGGGCACCAAAGCCCAGGTGCCTGCTCCTGTGCAGTTGTGTTTCCAGGGGCTGGCAAGACACAGGGCAGCCAAAACTGCTCCTGCCAGCATCCATCCCCTGAGGGTGCCCCATGCTGGGATAGGGCCCATCCTGTGTCAGCTCTGCACACACCAGGCAGGAAACCACCACTGAGCCTGCTGGGTTTAGGGAGATCTCACACAGACACATGGGGAAGCCAGCCCTACACACCAGCAGCTTCCCTGCCTTACTGTGAGTGTTTCCTGATGAATGCCCACATAAAACCCACAGTAGTTTTGCCATTTTGAAGCCCTCTGCTCAGACTTGGGTCTCTGCTGAGCTATGTCCACAGGTGGGCAAAGTAAACAGTCAGGCTGATGCCCCAGGGTTCAGGTAAGGAGGTGCTGACCCCAGGTGCACCCGTGGATAATTATCCAGGTCCAAGGGAAGCCACCTCATTGAGACAAGCCACTGGAGCTCCTTTCTGTAGGGAGAGCATCCATGCAATGGGGCTAACCCCTTCTACCACTCTGGGTGCTGCTGATGGAGGACAAAAAGCTCATCTGATACCCAAGCAGTGGTATCAGCTGCATAAAGGAAGATGCTTCCTCTCTCCACACGCCTCCATGGACTGCACTGGGGACAGCTCTTGCATTACTCTTAATGCTGTCAGGAACAGGCAAAACTCAAAGGATGCTGGTAAATCAAACACAGGTTTAACGAGTTTCTGTTACTCAAGAAAAGTTCGGAATTTGAAAAGTGAATTTCTGAACTTGAGTTTCTAAAGCAAAGTTCCCACCAGAGCCCATGCTCCCAGCAGAGGCAGAGCAACAGCAGCCCCTAAGGGTGGGGAGCCAGAGGCCCGTGTGCTGTGCCCAGTTTAAATGGCTTGGTTGTTCATACTCACTGTTAATAACCAGCCACCAGGCAGGTAATTAAGCCTCCATAAACAGTCATTTTCGAGCATTATCCATGCATCGGAACTGACCTGCACCCCTTTTTCTTCTTCTCCAAAATAATAGCACGTGCTGAGCATGCTGCAACTGGAAAACCTCATGAGACCGAACATGCTCCCACCTTGTAATTACAGGAGAGTTTGCGAGGAAAAAAATCCCAAACCAGTCCATTCCCTGTTTTTACAGCAATTACACCTAAAACCAGCCCCCAGGAAGGGACACAAACACCTGACCTCTGCAGGGGCTCGCAAGTAGCTGGTGCCAAGCATCGGTCCTGCTGGAAGAGTCAGAAATCCCCATGGTTGGAGCTGGGGGGTCAATATTCAGTGCCTGCAGCTACCACAAAATCGGTGCCAGATGCACACAGGACCAGCTCCTGCAGGGCCCCAGCACAGGATACCCAGGCCAGGAGGCTCTGACACATCACTCGCACCACAAGGAACATGAGGCAGAGGCTCAGGGGAGGCTTCTGCTGAGAGGATGCCGGTGGCCCCATTGGGGAGCAGGGATGGTCAGAAAGCCTCCAGGCTTGCCTGAATACAGGCCTGGACACAAGGGCGCACAGGCAAGGGGCTCCTGTTCTGCTCCTCCTCACCCAGCCATTTTTCTTCAGTCAAAGCCTTTGTTCTGGACAAACTTTGCTTTTTTGCTCTTTGGTTTAAAAGCCCTTTGAGCTTTGACTGTGCCAGGTTTGACCAGCAGCAATCTCCTTCCACACAGGCATGTCTCAAACACATCAGGAAAACAAAGCACAAAACTGCTGTTGCTACTCAGTTGCCCTGTCACAGCTGAAAGATGGAAATACCAGTGTCCTGGCTTCAGCAGTAACCAGAAACACTTTGGAAAGGACACATAAGCCACTGCAGAAGGGAAAGATGAAGCATTTTGTACCACTTTGAGTAAACCAGCTGAAATGCACACCAGCACTCTAGAGCTGGACAGACATGCAACACCAAACCTTTGCCAGGACACTGGAGGCAGCAGGCAGGGCCCCTTAAGGCTTCTTGAAGCATTAACTACTATACATTAACGATACACTCAGGCAAAAACATTTTCTCTAAACCACAAATCCCCGCCAAGTCCAAATACTAAACGTGATTTGCATTAATGGAGTGTTGTTAGAAAAAAGTGTCTTTACAAGAAGTAACTTTGCCACTGGAGCACCAATCCGTGTAAGCAATCCATGCACTAGATTTACCCTCCCACACCCCTGGGGTGCCTTCTAAAACCAGAGAGAGATCATCGCAAGTATCCCCAAACCAGCTGTTCTCATTTCCCATCTTCCCAGAAAAAACATGCTGCGGCACTTGGGTACCTCTGAAGAAACAGTGAGCAGGGAGTTCTAGTATCACTAATGCCACCAGAGGGGTGATCAAGGTGACACATCCCTCCTGCTACGTCAGGAGCAAGTTATACAGGACATCCCTAGCACTGGATCGTCTCACAAAGAGCGAGGTAACAAAAGGACAAGGCAACAGCTGCCTCCCTGACCTTGCTTCATTGGTATGGTGAATCGCAGCTGCACTTGTACCAAATGTATGTCTGCCTCTGGCTGTTCCTAAGCAACTGCGCCAAGGATTAGGGCTCACGTTGTCAGATCTGTCCCTGAAGAGCTCATGAGTATCTGGGGCAGGGCCAGGTGGAGGAGGGAGAGCCCTTGCCCAGCTCCATGCAGAGTCCATCCCAGGGCAAAGCCGCAGCAGCAGAGCCAGGCTGGGGACTGCACCAACAGCACGGGGCCCACAGGGAGCTTGAGATGGAAAGAGCTGAATTATCCCTCCAATACCTCCTCTATTTCTAGAATGATGATTTCAGGGCAGTGGAGAGCAGCTTGGGTTTGCTTGTTTTAAAGGAAGCCTGCTACACTGGTGATGATCCCAACCCCTCTTGTGCTGCAGACACACGGGCATTTCTTCCTCACGTTGCTGCAAGCAACAGCCCCAAGACATCTGCTAGAAAAGTCAGAAGGGGAAGAATGAAAAGAGCCTGAAGTAGGGACATTTACAGTCATACATCCAGTTCACCCTGCTTGTCATCTGTCCCACAGCGGGCACCAGTACACACAGAGGTGGCAAGAAACATGGAGCAACAGGCAGCACGAAGACAGTAGCCACAACATACAGGAGGATCCATCATAGTCTGACTTCCACAGCTGCCCCATCATGCTGTTAACATACTCCCAGCACCGCACACCTCACCTGACTCAGGAGCACAGCACATCACTCATCTAGAAGACAGCGATATCATAAATTACATTCATTTACTCCTTGTCACTCATTATCAGTTCCTTCTGCCCAAAACTCTCTCACAGCTGTGGGGTTTGATCATGTCTTCAGTTTTTACTCTGCTCTTTTGCTGCTTCCTCCACAGGACAGGCACCTGCCCTGCACAGCCTCCCCTGCCTGTGGAAACACATTGTCCCATCTTCTGCTGTACCATAAATCACAGAATGGTTTGGATTGGAAGGGATCTTCCAAAGATCACCCACTTCTAACCCCCTGCCATGAGTAGAGACACCTTCCACTAGAGCAGGTTGCTCAAAGTCCAACCTGGCCTTGAACACTGCCAGTGATGGCAGCATTAAGCAAGCAAGCTCCCTTACTGAACTCCTGCAGGTGCCAGGGCTGGCTATGTCCTTACCTTTTTCTTTCTCTGATTAGAAATCTTTTGTCACATACCCAGGAGCACAGTGAAGTGTGTCATCTTAACTCAAAAGCCTTTACAGCAACTTCTTGTCAACACTCTGTGATTCTGGCTCACGGTGACAGGGCCAAGGGTGGCGTGTGCTGCTAAAAACCCAGCTCAGTGTTTCCTCTTGAGCCGTAGGAGAGATCTCCTGATCCCATCCCCTCTCACCTCTTGGGCTGGTGCTGGGTTTCTGTGATAATGGGACACCTGAGCTGCAGCTCAAAGGGTGTGGGGACGCCCACATCCAGACACAGCACTCCCAGTCTTAGAGGCAGCCAAGGCAACCCTGCTCCTGCTAACATAACCTGCAACCCAAGAGTGTGGCAGAGCAGAGCCCAAACCACCAAGCTGGAAGTGGGAAAGGCTTTTTACCCAGAAAGACAGCTGAGGGGGACAGAGTAATTGCACACAGCATGTCAGGAACACATCGTATGAGGAGTCAAAATTTCTTCCCATGCTCTAACTCCTCAACACTGTGTAAGAGCCAAAGATAAAAATACGTAATTTTGACCATGTTTCCTGACCCAGAAAATAGTATTTTTTCATCTATCCCCCCTTTCAGGAGATACACATCAACAATAGGGCTTCCACTTCCCTTAGGACACCCATTCCTTTCATTTTTCTATACTACACTCACTTCTACACAATGTAAACAAGCATGACCAAAAGAAGTCACTGCTATAAACTACTATTTTCTCTGGAACACCTTACACATGCTGGTTAAGGTAATGACAACGTGTGGAACAAGCATAAGTGGTTCCAGTGCAAGAACCAACCCCTCTGTGGAGAGAAAGCAAAGAGCAGAGCAACACAGGTTCAACTGATCCTGTATTTACTCCACAATGCAGCATCTCACATCTGGAAGTCGATCCCAAATTCTCTTCGTTTAGCAACCAGCTGCCACACAAGCTTTGCTCCTGACAGAACACCACGAATACACCACACAAGGATTTAAGACATATCAAGCCGCTTGGCTCTTTTATGTGAGAATAGAAAATAGCATTTCAGTTCTGGTACAGAAATGTCAGTCAAGGTCAGTATCTCCCACCAGCACAGTCTGCTCCAGGCAGGTAAGAAACAGGTGTCAGCACAAAAGCCCAAAGCAGAACCAGTCCAAGCAGAAGTAGGGAAGAAACCTCAGAGGGAAATGCCAAGAACAAATGGGAACAGAAAATGCACAGCTTTTGATTTTCTTGCTCACTGAGGGCAAGCTTCTGAAGCTGCTGCAGTTCTGATTGGTGTCAAACAAAGGCAGAGAAAACCCCAAACCTGGCTGCCAACCACAAGGACACGGCTTCCTTGAACTTCTGTCATTCTCAACAGTTGAACTGAATAAAGATCCTTCCTCATTTCCCATGGTTTATTTACCACTTCACATAATTTCTCAGTTTAGAAAGCCCTTTGCTTTGCATAGCAAATCAGCGACATTATTTACACTGTGCTCGTCACCAAGATCCAAGCATCCTGTTGAGTACATCAACAGAAGTCAGCAAAATCTGACACCACAGAGGTTTTTATTTTTCCATAATTAGTCCTCTCAACTGTAATATTCATTCCATGGTGAGTAAGGCCAGGGTCAGCATCATCTCCTAATGCATTATTAGATCGGTTTTGCTGAGAAGGAATCACATTATGATGTTTTTACCCTGCTGGAGTAACTGTGACCACAGGTACAGGCCAGCAGTTCAGCAGCAAGAGGGTATTTAGTTTTTCAAAGCACCATCTGCATTAATAACATTCATTCTCTGTAGCATATTTACAATATAAAACTGATACTGCTCTCCTCATTTATTTTACAAAAGCCTTCATGAACAGTATTGATTCTGCAGATCCCTTCTCATCTGTCTGTAGCAAAATGATTCAGGTTCCCTGAAGCCACCTACTACCAACTCCACCGCTCCCTGCCTGGGAACTGCCACAAATCCCATGTTTCTGCAGTGTTCTTTTTTCCTCCCCATTTCCAGGATTTACATACCATAACTTCCATACTAGCAGCAGCAGTAAAACAAAGGTTCCATCAAAGCAATTTCTTTACCAAGAAAAAGGTGCACAAAGATTTCCTGATGAGTCTTGCCTTTTACCAAAACTAGTGTCAAATGCCTAATTTAAAAGGCTTCTTACTCCAACTCAAAAAAGTACACACTGGAACCCCTCCTCAGAGCCCTTGGGCGCTCCCAGTATCAACATCAGAAGTGACATTCTCACTGCTGGCAAAGCAGCTGTGTGAAAACACAGAGGAACTCCTCTGCTCCACATTGTTTCTTTCGCTAAGGAATGGTGGGACTACAGAAAGGCAGTGGCTATGACCAGCATCATGGCTTGGGCTCCACCTTACTCCCCAAGTTCTCTCATCTCCCTCTTCTTCAGGATTTTCCAGGATAACTCCCCACCAGTAACAACAACTTCCTAGCCCCCAGCCCCATCATTACAAAAGAAAACCCAACCCCCAGGCTGTACACCCAGGAGAAACCTCAGCTCTTCTCCTGTCCTTCTTTGCCTGCTTCCTGGCCCTTCCGCACATCCCACTTGCGCTCTTTTCTCCTTGGAGTCTGCCAGCCTTCTCAGGCACAGAACCAAGATCACTGAGAGGCTTCAGTGTCAATGGCAATCATTGCAAAAATGTTCAGCTATACCATGAATACTGTTTTGGCAGCAATGCTCCTTTAATCTTCAGAAGATGGTCCACCTCACTGGCCTCACAACTTCCTATGACTCCACGTGCACTTAGAAAGACCAAACCATAGAGAAATTGTTTTGTTGGGGTTTTTTTGTTCAGGTTTTCTTTTTTTGTGTAAAGGCTTCACTGTTTGCTGCCTGCCAGCACTGTCTCAGCATATTGCACAATGTTTTCTTTATTATAAAAAAATGTCTTCTGTATCAGGCAGGAAGAAAGGAAGTTTCCTCAGGAGGCTAATGCGTACTATTGTCTGTAATTAGAGGTAAGTGGTTGCTTGTGTGGCCATCAGGAAGTGGGACCTAGTCAAACAGAAACAAAGTGTTATCAATGGCTTGTCCAGAAACAGAATCTCCCCTCCCTCCCCCAAGACACACACTTCTTAATTCTTGGGCATTCCTTGTATGCCTTTTGTCTGGTCTCTCAAATAAAAGCTACACAAATCTGCTTGTCTTCGCTCCTCTCCCCCACTCACATAGCCTTGCCAGCTGGCAAACTTCAAATTGGAGAGGAAGGCAGAAATCTTAAAGCCTACCTACAAGCTTAAATGGGAAAAAAAGTAAAATTAAAGCAAGTAGTTGCTAAAGGAGCAATCCCAGTGGAGGGAAAAGTGAAGACTGCAGTTTCACATCGCTTGGCAACAGCCTGCAGGCTAATCAGTAGCAACACTGATTCCAGGCAGCACACAGTGCAGCTTGTTTGGTTAGCAGGCCAAGCAGAATACATGAGAGATCCTGATGAGGCCTAGGAAAACATCTAATTTTTTGCAGCAATATGAAAATAAAAAGAATGTGATGGGGATGATGAAGGAAATGTAGCGGAGAAACTTCTGAGAGACTCAGTTTCATTAAGTTTGCTTCTTGGAAAACCCCTTGCTTCCTTACATGTCAGGTTTTCCAACTGTTTTTAAAAGCTGTTAAATCTCTGATCATATGCATGTCAAGGAGAGGGTTCATTGCAAGCACCTTAAATTCTGCTAGGACTGAATCCCAAAGTTATCCTTAACCATCCATCCTCAGGTAGCTGCACCACTTATTTAATACTTCGAGAAAGGTTTTCTTACCGATGTGGATTTGTAAGAGCCCAGTCTGAAACGGCAAAAAATAACTTCTACTACAAATCTTCCAAAACCATGTAAAATTCCTGCAATGCCAAACAAGATATGCATTGTCACAAGCAGTAAAACTGTAGTATTCACAGAAATACTACAAGAAAACTCAACATGATACTTAAATAGGATACAGTGCAATAAACCTGTATGTAAAGCTCTGAGAAATTAACATCAGAAAGAAGAAAACATCTAGGGCAGGGGAAATTCTAACATTCTGAAATGCATCAATGAAAGCTAAACCAAAAGCTATCCAAGCATATATAATCTCCTCTCCCCGAACTTCAGGGGTGAAAATACATTCTGTGGAACAGAAACATCTGCTTTCAAAAGGCAGCTTACTTCAAGTGCTCTCTTCAAGTGAAAGCCAAGAAAAGAACTAACTTGTAATCAAGATATCCTATTATGTCTTGACTAATAAGTGAATTGTGCCTTTTCAACTTACTTTATTTTCTTTGAAGGAGCAAATCCTGCAGTACATTGACAAGCTACACAAGGAAAATCCTCCCAGTTACTTTAGACAGAAATTTTGGCACTGATTTAGTATTGGACCCCAGTGATAAGAAATATGCAGAATATCGTAAGTCGGTAAGTGTGTGTGTATATGTGTATAAATAAAGATAGATTTCCAAGTGTGTATTACACAGACACACACACACATATATATACTTGCTCTTCCAGAAGTAAATAAATTATGGTATAGCTACCAAAAGGGAAACAACCTCTCAGAACAGCAGGAAGAACATACTGAGACACCAGAATGAATAGCTTTCCTTGCACATTTCAGTGCACACAATGAGCATTTCAACCTGCTACAGGTTCAGGAGTCCCCCAAAATTTACTTATAATCACTATGACCAAAAAACCATTCTGATAGAACTTATGAGGGAAAGCACCAACAGCTATGTACGATTAAATCACTGAACTTTTATCCAGAAGAAAAATCCCAAAGCATTTGCAGCCTCTG
>JAVHNF010021624.1:2191-14402 GCA_034783455.1 Micropsitta finschii | reverse complement strand
CAATTCCACATGCATTCTTGACCTTTTTACTTTATGTTCTGCTAATGTATTTTTGGTTAATTTGTTTTATATTAACATACATGTACCATGTTGCATTAATGATGTTTCAGATATTTTAAACTAATAATATTAGTAGTATATGATAATATCAACATGATGCAATGTAATATAAAACAGGTAATAGCATAAGTAAAGTTTGTAAAAAAGAAGTAACAGTACATTGAGGGAAGTGGAATTTATATTTTAGAAAAAGGTTAAAAAAGCTTTATTTTGACTGGTAAAGAGATTTTAAGAACCTTATATAATTTGTTACCAGGCCATATGAAAAGGTAAATTAATATACATTTGAAGGTAAAGGACTAAAACACTTTCAGATACACAGTGATTCCTAAAGATGAAAAACATGTAGGCAGGCCTTTACATTTTTTTCTTTCCCAGCTTTATCAATCGATCAAATAAAAGTCATTGACCCTTCTTCCAAATCTGTCTTTAAATGCAGTTGAAAATATTTTTTCTGTTATAAAAATAACAGCTGCAGACAGCAAAGATTAGAGATCCAAATTATATGAAGGAGAGATTCTAAATGTGTGATAAACTCATTTGTGTGAGTGTCCCTCCTCACTTGCAGAGCATGAGAGACTGAAAAGTCCTTGATCAGGGTAAGTGCTATGGAGCAGCAACTAAAATGTCAGTGTTTTATCAGCATTGTTCTCAGACTAAAGCCAAAACACAGCACTGCACCACCTAATAGGAAGAAAATTAACTCTATCCCAGCTGAAACCAGGACATCAAGGAAGAGAAGATGAAGCCTGAAACGTGACAACAAGACTTACCAGAATGCATGGCACCCCAAAAGTTTCATTTTGTGTTGTCTAAAGAAAAAGGAGATGATGCATATTAAGTAGAAATAGTTGAAGATTTACAACACACCTGTAGTTAACAAACTGCAGTTTAATTGCTGCTCCATCCCTGGCAGTTTTCAAGGCCAGGTTGGGCAGAGCCTTGAGCTACATGATTTAGTGTGAGACATACCTGCCCATGGCAGGGGGATTATAACTAGGTCCTTTCCAACCCAAACCATTCCATGATTCTGTGATTCTGTATGAATATGATGAATGTGCATGTATACTTTGGGTTTACTAGAAAAAATAGTGTAACTGCATTAATCAAGCATAAGTTAGAAAATGGCTGACAATGCAAACTAGATAAAAAGAAATGAACACTAATGGTATGTTTAGACTGATCTTTGAGATGGAATATGCGGAATATGGGGGGGATGGTAAAATATTTTTAAGTCCCAGTTTTGTGTATTAAATAGATAAATAAGGTTTATATTTATGGACATAGAACATTAGGACAAGAGCTTCAACCTGCTACCAGTGTTTTGTACTTTCATAAGAAAAAGCCAAACCCTAAACAAAACACTTGTAATGGCAAGGTAAAGTTAGTATCTGCTTCTCAGTTTCTGCTGAAATCAGGCCATGGCCTTTCTGGCACAATTTTAAAGCAATTTAAGATAAGTGAACCTAGCAAATTAGGAAGTGTTAAAATCTCCTCTTATCTGGCATTCAACACCATTCTGTTGTTTTCTTCTGTCTTTTCAGCAAAAAAGGTGTAATGTCACCATTTAGCCCCAAGATAAAGCCTGAAACAAAGCACAGTTGTCAGACCCTAAATGTTCTAATATCTCAATATTACTCTAACTAAATTTATAGAGATGCATGAAAATTAATTGAAATTACCCATGAGGGTTCCAAAGTCCAAACATAAACCCTCTGTCAAGTTTTAGAACCTGTTAAATGGCTGAGGAGAAAATACACAGAAATGTATTAATTTTCCAGGACTTAGTGAGACAAAACAGGAGGAAATAAGCATTTACGAAAGGAAGAGAACTGAAGTGTACAAGAGGAAAGGAAATATATTTAGATGTCAAAAAGGTGAAGTACTAGAAATTACCTGAAAATTTGTTTTAACTTGTGAACAGCAGTAATCTAATGACCAAGGTACAATTGCCTATTTTGTTTTATCTTTTGTTTTGTACAATAGTGTGGTGTAACTTCTAATATTATATGTAGTCTTGTCAGCTAAAAAGAATAATACAGAGTTATTCTGTATCTAATGAATGATCTTTGACCCTGGCATAAAATGCTTCATAAAGCAAAAAAGGAATAAGATAATAGCAGAGGTCTTCAAAGTCCACATATAGAATAACACTATATAGGCTATAAGCACCTACTGGCTGTCAAAGTAGAGTTGTCTTGAGAGCTGCATAAAACTAGCATTCAGGTTTACAAAAAGACAAATATCTATCCTGCATAAAACACTCAGTGTATAGTAAAATTGGTTGTAATATGGACCAGCAGATAAGTGAACAAAGTGCAAGTTACAGAGTGCATTCTTAAACACACAAAAATGATCCCAACAAGACCCAAGACAGTGGGAGAAGAAATCATCAGCATCAGCAGCATACTCCTCACAGGGGAGTACTCGGATTGCTGATGACTCACTGTAGGTTCCCTTCTAGGATAAAGCCGTCAGTCTTAGGACTCAGAGGGGCAGTGAAGTGATGATCATAACACCTGAGAAAGGGATATATACTAGAAAGTTTATTAATATATAATTTTAACTTCATATAATTTGAATTGTAAGTATTAATATTGTAACTGGAACAATAATCATTCTTTAATTAGATTGTTAAGACTTAATTGGACTAACAGTAAATTATTGGCTTTTTCAAAAATAGTGTGTTCCTTCTGTCAACAACTAAATATCTAGTGTAATGAACTGGTGAAAAATCAAGCAACCTGTTCTGTAAATTGATTGCAAAGACCTCTTAACACATCACTTGGGAGAAGAATGAGATCATGTCAAATTATTGATCAGAAAGGTCTTTCGCTTGCACCAATTTACCATGTTTATGGGTATATTTCTGCAGTCACCTGATTCTTCTGCAGGGGTTGATAACTGGCACTTTTCATAAGCCTATAGAAAGCTTATACACATCATTTTTATGCAGTATGGATGTCATTATGCCAGAAACAGTTCTCATTAGTTAGCTACACCATAAACAATGGAAGACCAAGGAGCAGGTTTAAGCCCACAACCCACAATTCTCAGCGTATGTATTAGTTCGGCTCAGCAGAAGAGGATCAGTAAGTCAAAGCTGGTTTAAGCTCTCCTTGTCTAAACTACAGAAGGTATACAGAAGATTCTATGCAAATAGTTAAGTATGTGAGAACCTGTTGAAAAAAAAATCCATGAATTCTCAGATTGAAGCCACTTAACCTTTCTCCCCCTAATCTATTCAGATTAAAACTGTTGGCTCATACTCTCCCCTTTTTCCATTTCCTTATTCTGCTGTTGCCCACAACATCTGTCAACCAAGAAAAAGCTAATAACTATGTGCCAGCCTCAAAGAAGACAAGATTTGTGCTGAAACTAGGGGTTTATCTTTGCATTCTACAGAACAGCACTTAGAAAGTCATGTAATTACTAGCACATTAATAAAAAATCATCCTGTTATGTGGGTGTGAAAACAGTTACAACCCCATCGCAGGACAGAGGCAATGACATGCACGTTAACACAAGTGCCTATACATCACAGCTCTGCACATCAGCCTCAAGTGGCAAAAGCAGCATCAGACAATATTTGTTCCTTGGAGGCTGGTATGCCTAAGACTGATTCACATGACTGAGATTGATTTATGTTGCAAATAAAAGACAGTCTAAGGATAACGTGTACGCTCTCTGGAAGGAAACAGGAGAACTGGCTAGCCTAGATTTGGAGAAGGCTGAGGTTCTCAATGGCTTCTTTGCCTCAGTCTTCACTGGCAAATGCTCTGAGCACACCACCCAAGTCTTGGAAGGCAGATGCAGGGACTATGAAAATGAAAACCTTAGGCCTGCTGTAGGAGAGGATCAGGTTGGAGATCATCTTTGGAACCTGAATGTTCACAAGTCCATTGAACCTGATTAAATCCATCTGTGGGTCTTACAGGAGCTGGCAAATAAAGTTGCTAAACCACTGTCCGTCATATTTGAAAAATCACGAGAGTCAGGTGAAGCTCCCAACAACTGAAAATAAAAGGAAATATAGCCCCCATTTTCAAGAAGGGAAAATGGATAACCCAGGGAACTACAGACCAATCAGTCTCACCTCTGTGCCTGGCAGGATCATGGAGTACATTCTGCTGGAAGGCACACTAAGGCATATGAAAAATAATGAGGTGGTTGGTATGGCTTCATTGAGGGGAAATCCTGCCTGACCAATTTGGTGGCCTTTATGACGGGCCTACACAACTGATGGACAGGGGAAGGTGGTTGACATTGCCTACCTGGATTTGTGCAAAGCATTTGACACTGTTCCACATGACATCCATGTCTCTAAACTGGAGGAACATAAATCCGATGGATATACCACCCAGTGGACAAAGAATTGGCTGGATGGCTGCACGCAGACAATTGCAGTCGTCAGTGGCTCAGTGTCCAACTGGAGACAGGTAACAAGTGGTGTCCCTCAGGGGTTGGTGTTAGGACTAGTCCTGTTCAACACGTATGTCTGTGACATGGGCAATGGGATCGAAAGCACCCTCAGCAAGTTTGCTGACACTTATGTGGTTTGGTGGATACGCTGGAGAGGATGGATGCCATCCAGAGGGACCTTGACATGCTTGAGAGATGGCCAATGACAACCTCATGAAGTTCAACCAAGCCAATTACAAGGTCCTGCACCTAGGTTGGGGCAATTCCAGGCACAGCTACAGGTTGGGCAGAGAAGAGATTCAGAGCAGACCTTCAGAGAAGGACTTGGAGGTGCTGGTTGATGAGAAACTGAACCGAAGCCAGCATGTGTGCTCGCAGTCCAGAAAGCCAACCATATGCTGGGCTGTATCAAAAGAAGCGTGACCAGCAGGTCGAAGGAGGTGATCTTGCCCTTCTGCTCTGCTATCATGAGACCCCTCTTGGAGTACTGTGTGCAGTTTCTGAACATGATAAGAACATGGAGCCATTGGAGCAAGTCCAGAGGAGGGCCACGAGGATGATAAGAGGGCTAGAACACTTATGAAGATAGGCTGAGAAAGTTGGGGCTGTTCAGCCTGGAGAAGAGAAGGCTGCGTAGAGATCTCATAGCAGTCTTCCAGTATCTGAAGGGGACCTACAAGGATTCTGGGGAGGGGCTCTTCATTAGGAACTGTAGTGACAGAACAAGCGGCTAAGGGTTTAAACGAGATAAGTTCAGGTTAGATATAAGGAAGTAGTTCTTTACTGTGAGAGTGCTGAGACAATGGAACTGGTTGCCCAAGGAAGTTGTGAATGCTCCATTCCTGGCAGTGTTTAAGGCCAGACTGGACAGAGCCTTGGGAGGAGATATGCTTTAGTGTATGGTGTGTCTGCCCATGGTAGGGATGTTGGAACTAGACGATCTCAAGGTCATTTCCAACCCTTATTCTATGATTGTCATTGTTCCTGTGCTCATACTCTTGGTCTCTTCTAGACTTATATTAGACTCCAATCTGGTGCATAATTCTGTTTCTCTGAAAGGCTGGAGGTTGCAGCATTTCTTATTTTTAGATACCTATCAAGGATTTAAAATTATGAAATTTCTAAATAGTGGAGAGGTACTTCTGAAGTCTTTGGAAATCTTTGTGTTTCACGCATAGAATTACATTAAAGTTTTAAGTAAATCAAAACTTTGCAGATATATGTTAACCCTTTTATATACTTCTAACCCTTTTATTTACTTCATTTTAACTCATTTTTCAGCAGCATCATGGTAAAAACTTGAGAATAAGAAATTTATAAGAAAAGTTTATTCTAAATAAGTTGGTTACTGTCAATGAAGTTTGCTGAATGGTTGCAGAACAAACCACTTTTTATGTTACGTGGGGTTTGGACTGCTTCAGAACCTCCCCACATGTGTAAGGCAGAAACCCTTCCACCTTCCAGGCCAGAAGAGTTGTGAAAATACGCCACCTAAATCTGTACTGAAGCTGTACTCCAGTGAACCATTTCCCTCCTCCCTCCTAAACTCTCTCTGAGGTCTGTTTAACAGACATAGAAGTCAGGATAGTGCCTAAATTTGCTCAGTCTTGATAGCCAAGGCAGCTGAAACTTCTCCCTCTGGCCAAGATCATAGCTTGACAAAATTTATGACTGATGCAAAGTCATATGTACCACGCTGTCACATCTTTTTACTGAGAGATAATGTAATTTTACATACCAAAATAGTAGTATTTCTTTTACGGTCTGTCTGGTAAGATTAGTAATGAGTTTGTCTGACATATACAGTTAAAATGTCAGGCAACCAGACTCGATGACTTAGGAGATCCATTCCTGGCTTACGGCCTTCTCCACTGGTACCAGACAGGCTATAGATGACTTGCAAACAGTAAGGTCAGTACCTAATTACAATTCCACAGACCTTCTATTTCTTTAATTACACATGTGCTTAAAACATTAGCCCTCTTATCGACACTCTGTCAGCATCCAGTTCAGAATCTACAGCTGAACAGAAGTTGAGATAATTTGATTCCCAGTTTTAGGATCTGTCGTACACTTCCAATTTCAGAAGAAGAAATTTAATTTGTTTGCTTGTGAATTCTATTTCTCTACCACAGTTAAAGGACACTTCCAAATTCATACAAATAGAATTGTAATTTACAGTTCCAAGTATATAGATTTATTTATGTTATTGGTACTGGAGATGGACAAACTGAATTTGGGCAATCCACAGAAAATAAAACTCTTTCTCTATCCAACACCACTCCAATTCAAAAAATTTCAGGAGCTCCATAGCTCCTGAAACTTAGTAAACACGTCTAGCAGCATATCAGCATCAGCTTGCTGTGGCAGTAGGATTCCTGACATGATCAGACTGGGAAACTGACAAATTTATGGATCTCTACATGTTTAAAACACACAGCCCATATCTGCTCCAGCGAGACTACAGTGGGCCACCGATTGAGCTGCTATAACAGATGTATACAAGATTGTATTAAAAAGAAAATCACTCTTCTTTAAACTGCAAGTTAGTTGATCTTATGATTAAAAAGATTACAGAATTAACTCGTATTTTAAAAAAAACCAGAAAGACCATTCCAGAAGACATATAACTCTTTTGTCTTATTCCATTAGTACCTATTTGCTTTTATAATATGTACATACAAAATTTCCCTTAGAAAAAGTAGGAATCTGACAGAGCTGTAACACAATAATACAAAACAAAACAAAACAAAAAAGACATCAGAAACCATTTACAAAATAGAAACATTTTACTGCAGTCTAAAGGGGTAGTGGCTATACATTGTAAAGCCGTAGGATTCTGCATGCCTGAGCACCTGCTAGCTAGGGCACTCAATGCTATTGTGTACCAGACAGTAGAGTCTGCATGCAGGTTTTAGGTTGAGTTTTATTAAAGAAACAGTTAAATTTTGCATTGCACATTTCAAGACAAAATACTTGAAGTTAAACAGTGAAAAGTGTAGGGTAGGCAACAAAGGTGGTAGAAGCACATGAATTGTTATGCTGCATGCTTTCTTGGGTCATATGGTGGAGAAAATGCTGAGGAGGAGGAACAACAGCAAACAATAACTCTTCAGCTTCACTGGTGAAGCACTAGATCCTGCAAAGCATGCAAGGAGGCTTGCACACAGATAGGCCTGGAATTAATGTCTCTTTCACCAATAATAATCTCAAATACCTTCAAGTGAAGAAGGATGTGGACAGCGCAGAGCCTTGAGCAATGATAGTAGAGAAAAATAACAATACTTAAGCTAACACCTTCAAAAGCATAATAATAATAACAACAATAATAATAACTGTCTAAAGCTTCTGAGGCTCTTGTCTCAGCAGGAGCTATTGAGTGATTTTTTTATAGGTAACTTCTTCAAGAAGATTTATTGTGGACTCCAGGCAATCAAGTCCATCACCATTTAGTTGGAGAGCTTATTGTCCAGCCTTTAAGTAGATCAATTGTTTTTGGAAAGTTTTTCAGGAAATAAAAACAAAGGATCAAGAAATGTTTTTTCCCTCAAATACAGGACATTAATTTCTGATTTACATAGTTTGCATACGGGAGCATAGATTCTGATCTTTTTTTTTTATAAGACTTACAGTAACTCCAGACTCTTTAATGGGCTTACTTCATATTGATATTACTGGCAGTAAGATTGAAAGGAAACTGTGTTATCCGTATTCCTTCCTTTGTTCTGGGAAAGTAAAATATGAAGCTGTACTTATACCAAAGTTTGCCGGTTCTGTTACAGACCCTGAAGGTAAGATTGTGTGTCTATTATTCCAGTTAAAAGTACTATTTCTCCTATTGCTGGGTTAATTTGATTTCAGAAGGAAGCTAGTCATGCTTAGCTATGTGATCATAAAACATGCTTTCATTATTTTCTTCTATTACATGCAAAAGTGTAAAGAGTTTGACTTTATCACAGTGCATTGCTATACAGGAAATTAAGATATTTTCTCTCCCGATTTTGTCTGAATGTCTTCATTACAGCCTTGTTCTGAGAATTCAGCAGGCAATGTATTTTAATGAGAAGCAGACTAAAATAATGTCAACAGTATTTAGTGCAACTGCAAGACAAGTTATTAAAATGCCTAGAACATAGTAGATGTATGCAAACGTTTCAAAGCATATTAGAATATTAGAATATATTTTAAAAGGAAAACAAAAAATCCTTTTCCCTGTCTGTAGATAGTTCTGTTAAAGTCTTTCAAAAAATTCCTAACCCAAGTCTTCACAAATAAGAAACGGTTTCAATAGCAACTTCTAAAGGAAAAGGTAGGTCGATGGTGTGATACACAGGATTATTAGCAAGAAACTATTTTAAATCCATTTCATCCTGTGTGGCTGAAAATTACAATAGATTAATTCTTTTATAGTAACAGATAAGTTTCCCATACATCTCTTTTTGAAGGCAGTATACACACTTAACTGTCATGTCTTGTGACTTTAGTCAGTGTGACATGAAGTCTTATAGGAGTGTGCATTAATTAGGTGGGGCAGGGACTTGCTGCCATGCATGCCCACCATTTTTATCCAGTCCATCAGATGGGTTATGCTCAGTTGCACACATCCTTCAAAGAGCAAAAATGCTCTTCAACAAAGAAGAGCATTTTTGGTTATATTCAGGATTAGTTTGAACAGCAATTTACTAACTGTGGCACCTTGTTTTGGGAGTTACTGGGTATGCTGTGCCTTTCTGCCAAACCATGAAGGAATTTAACTATACAATTCCCACAGTAATGCAACTTGACAAGAAGCCACTTTCCGTGTAGCAAACATTCAATTTACAGCATACTGACCAAAGTCAATAGCACCAGAACACTGAGCACAAAATATATAAAACACATTCAGATTTTTTTCCTATCCTTTCTTGGTGGATGACCTTATATAGATGAGAAGTCCTTCTTGGACCATTGCACAGATCCTTATGGCTGGGTATTCATTTTTCCTATTAGCTCTCTTCCGGCAGAATAACTAATCTTCAATAATTGTTAATGCATGGAAAGAAGAAAATCTTCTTAATGGGTTAAAGGAAAGAGGGCTTCTTAGGGCATAGAGAAGAGCTATACACTGACAGAATTCATGACTGAGTACCCCAGACTGTTTTCTATCAAGAACAGCATTTACATTAATGAGATGATAGTCTACTATCAGCAAAAGAGCATCAGCTGTTGCCACAGCAGCCTCCCTTTTCCTGCTCCAAGGGCAGGCCAGATATTCCTTTACACCCCTGAACCAGCCTCCAACACTTAGGTCCCAGCAAGCACAGAAAGAAATGCAGCAGTTGCTCACTATGTCAGCAGCCTCTCTGCTTGCCTCTTAATGTTAAGGTAAAATGAACTATGATTACCATATGGGAATCCTTTGTCTTATGGATCCAGATAATACTTAATGGGAAGTAAATAGTATAAAGTGCAAAAGAAAGAAAAAAAATGGAAGGCTGTGGGATATGTAAAGATATTTTTATTTCTTTAGAAAATCACCTCATGATATGGGTAGGAAAAGCAGTGGGATCCAAAACATCCATTTCTTGTTTCGAAGTAAGGACCAGTTACTTTGCTTTATTATAGCACAGCTAACATTAACTAGCTCAAAACTTGATGTAAATGCTAGGAAAATCTCCTACGAAGTAAAGAAGTTAAATGTATAATAAGCTGTACGTCACGGACGAAAATGCAGCAGCCCCTCACTTCCTTTCAAAAGTGAGATTTATGGTGTGTCCCTGCAAACAGTCAAGACCATCTCATACATATACGTGTCAGTTTGTGATGTGGATTTATAAGTTCTGATTTACACAAAACAGTTTTTCTGTAATTTCTCTTGAAGGAAAATTCTCATAGTTGAAGAATCACAAGTCTTTCTAATTGCTGCAAAATGCTGTATCATATATCTTGAAAAGCTGTTCTATAACTTAGATTGAAAACCTGTTTTCTAGAAAAACCTGAAACCAAGTTGTTAATTTGAAACGGTTTCTCTCTTCTTCACCCGCTTTCCCCCACAAATAAGGTATCAGGAGAAATATTTAAATTATTAGCAACTAAGTAGGAATTACAATTCCATCACAGTACCTACCTCTCTAGTAGTACACAAGAGTTTTGATGAATTTTAACAACAAGAATCAGAATAGATGTTAACATCCAAATTAATTTTACTAATTCAGAAGCTCATAATTAGTATGTGCAATTTGATTATGGTACATTTCATCAAGATGAAATAAACAGATATGTAAAACTGCATTCACATATCACTAGTCAATATTAATATATTTAATATATTTATATTTTTTTATTTCACTCACTGTAAATCAGGGGGATACTGAAGAAATGGTTTTGATCTGATGCCCAGTATTAAATTAAATCAGATACTTACTATTTAAATTCATTGCAGCAGATGACATCGTCAGCTATCCAATTATTTTAGTACTATTTGGCACAATGTAATTTAAAAAGACCTTCTACGCAGGCAAAGCACTTTATAATTCCCCAGCAAATTAATCCCTTTGGTGCAATACTCAAAGGCATGAGGATAAAGATAAAAAAGCAGCATCTTTCAGATCAGCATGGTATTGCAGCAAGTACCAAGTACTTTTTGCCCTGTTAATGCAAGTACTTGTTTTAACTTGGCATTTATCTTTCTGCACAAGAGATGGATTACACTCCTCCTGTGTGACACTGTTTAGTAATGATTAACACCAGTTGTTTTGAAAACCAGGCTCCACTTGTCTGTTAAAAATATATATGTAATCTACACAGCTTCCTTCAAAAAACAGGGGAAGACCAGAAATTTGAAAAGCGCTTATTAAAATGGTCAAAGTCTGCACAATCTCCCATGCTCCTCATTCAGCAGGGAGTGATGTGGCCAAAGCAGCATTTGTGTGTTAAATCTTAAAAGCTCTACAACTTAAATAAGGGGCTTTATGAAACAGAGCATCTAAGTTGGAAAAACCTAGAAGACAGCAGCCCTCACAGAAGAATCTTTGTTTAAATAAGGTTGAGTCAGAGAAGACAAAGACTTCTTAAACTACCATGTAAGAAATCAAATGCCTAGAAAAGAAAATAAATGGAAGAAGAACTCAATTTCCTGGGATTTCTATTAAAACAGACCAGTATAGCCTTATGGACATAAAATAAGCCTTTGACATTTCAGCATGAAAACAGAGACTTCTTAGATGCCTACTGAATAAGCAAAAAATCCTGTTCAGTACAAGAAATAATTTTGTTTTAAAGAAGTCTCTGTGTTTAAAGACATGATCAAAAAATAATTAGGAAGGTACCTGTGCAAATGACTAAATTCCAGCATCTGAAAACCAGACTCAGTAATATCTAAATTACCTGCAGCTGTGACCTCTGCTGTGGATGCAGGGTGTGATTTTCCTACATCTTTCCATGTCTAAAATGTCTCAACTCTAAGGAAGCATGATGATGGTATCTAAAAGATAGTCACCAAAAGATCTGGTACAGTGGTGTTTTTAAAACATATTTCTAAATATTGTGATTAACTATTTATTTGAGCCTGAAAGAGTTCAATTAGGATTTGGTGGGTGGAATATAATTTTATCAGTCATTTCCTATAGTTCAGTTGTATTTGCTATACCACCTGTTACTGGGAACTAGAGACGAAGCTAAGAACTTGTGATGAAAATTAGTATCTGGTGATAAGTATCATAGGCTTTTCCTCTTGGGTGATGACCCAATT
>JAVHNF010021618.1:0-28198 GCA_034783455.1 Micropsitta finschii | reverse complement strand
GCAAAGCCATTAAATCCAGCTTACAAGAATCATGTGTCTGGAATTAAAGAGAAAGTATAGGATTTCAGCATGGTTTTCACTAAAGAGAAAAAACCCTTCTCTCAACTCTCCCTCGCTTTCCCAAACACTGAAAAAGCACACTATAGAAGATATTTAGAAAATGTATAGCCCACTGTTTGAATCGCACTCTACACAGCTTGTGATGAAACTGTGTGCTGTATTTCTTACTCAAATATTTCTTACTCAAATATCTCATGTTTTGCTGCTTGTGTGCTGCAAACTTCATTATATGAAAGTGTACAAATAAGTTTATACATAGACATTACAACACTATAGTAAAAGTTTTGATGCAACATTTGGTACCCAAGATATAATCCTGAAAGAGGTTCTGCCACACCAGGATTTCTATTTATGTTTATTTCATTGATTATTCTAACGACTTGTGGCTAGAGACCACTTAAAGGAAATACAGTTCTAACTTTCCTTATACACCAGCAAAATAAATAACAGTGCTATCTGCTATTTCAGCATCTTAAAGTTATTTTAACACTTCTGAAATGTTACAGAATGAGAACAAAAATATAGAAGCTGTATTTCTCTATTCACAATGTACTCCTAAGAGGTCAACACACTCTCGGCTTCTCTAAACCATTTCAACACTTCAACACTTTTACTGTTGCACAGCAAAAAAGGAGCCTGTGAATGGAGTGTATGTACTCACTTTATCTCTCTTTGTATGCTTCCTCCCAGTATCACCAGTAGGGTATAGATAACTCTGCTTCTGTCCAAGTTATCTAAGCAGAGGACAGCCTTCACTCTTGGCACATTACTCAAATGCAGTGTTTTTATAACCTCATTAGTTGTCACGCTTCTCAAAAGTGAAAAATGTTATATAAATAAGACAATAGAGTGCTGAATTACAGCAGAACTTTGTCAGTATATATTGTTAAGCAATCATTCATCGCTAGGCAATGACATTCCTGCTTCAAGGATTTTTTGCTTTAGTTTATTTTAAGGGTACACAGAGAAAATGAGAGGAGACAAACCCCTGAAATTATCAGCACTGATCTCCACTGAGGATGGGACAATGATTGCTTAACAGAGTCATGCTATACAACGAAAGTAACTATTCTAAGCACATGAGGGTCATGATTCTGAAAAATTAAAAGAATTTTATATAACTTAACCCTGGAATGCAAGAACAACTTTTTCTAGTGTACTGTGTGGAAAAGGAAGAAGTATTTGGTGCTTGTTTCTACACATAGAGTGGCTTTGCTAATAATAACGTGGCACCATCTCCACATACAAGTTTTGAATAACCATCATGTGCAGCCAAAGCAAGCTTGCTGAACTAGTTCATGTAAAATGTCAATACATTACCATCCATAAAATCAACTTTGATAATAATTTTTTTGTTGCACAAGGAAATCAGCAATAAATTAACACATCTTGGTCTCAGAAAAAAAAGAAAAACACAACAGCAGCAAAAACAGTAGCAACAAAAAAAGAAAAAAGAAAAGACAAAAAAAAAAAATAAAAGAAACCCCAACAAACCGAAAAAACAAATGAACGACCTCCCCCGCACCCAAAAAAAACCCAAAAAACAAACAAATGAACAAAAAACCAAACCAAACAAAACAAAAAAAAAACAAAAAGAAAACAAACAAACAAACAAAAAAAAAAAAAAACAAAAAACAAACCGAACAGACAGGATTTGGGCTTAAGAACGTGGATTAAACTACTATTCACTAATCAAAGTATTACAAAAAAAAAAAGGCCCTGTCTGAGTCTTCGTTATTGTATGACTCAGCAAATTAACTGTAGATGTCTGTTTTATAAAAAGCTTTACTATTAACATTTAAGCTAGCAAAATGAATTTTAACTTAGCCAGGCCAGAGCAGCTACACCTAAAGGTATGTTAGCAGAACAGACGAAGACTTCAACATAGCTAAAACCAAACCAAACTAGAACAAAATAAGTCAACTGACACCGAGTTAGGTTAATATTTACTTAACTCCAAAGAGCTGAAGCCAAGAGTATGCCTGACCATACCTTATATCCCTAAGGTAATTACTACTGAGAGATCCTTCCTCTTCTCTAGTACTGAAAATATATTTCTTAGATTTTAAAAGAAACTTGTTGAATGAAGCTTCCCTTTTACTTTTGTCCCAATACAGAAACTGATATCTGGCTACATTCTGAAAGAAGACAGTGACAAATCTGAGCAGAAAATCCAACACTTACCTATCTGATTTTTCTTCATTTATTAGAAAAATATTCAGTTCCATTCTTAATGCATATATAAACATTTTCTTCATGAACTAAACAAAAGGAGGTATATGACTAATAAAAAGAAACTAGCAAACCAGTAGCTGGATCTTTAATGCATATTCCATTGTATTAGTCTACTCAGCTACTGTGGTTTTGTCACAGGCAGCATGATGGAGAGCTGCCAGCAAATACAGGTGGCATTAACAGCAATTAAACTGCTGTTTTGCTGTAGTTGTGAATACATGATAGCCAGGTGAATTCTTTTATTTACAAGCCAACCAACACTCAATATTGAATTTTTTTCTCCTAAGCTTCTGTGTGCTATGTTAAAATACAAAAAAATAATAAAAAATAAAAGGAGAAATAGTTATGAGAGTAAATTTAGTTGTTTGCATTTTAAAATTCAATTTAGAAGTTAGACCTTTCAGCATTCCCTCTTCCTTCCTCACTTTAAAATAACTTGGATAAAATTTTTAAGGTTTGTTTTACTGGAAGTGTCAGGAAGTATTAGCAGACATTAAGAATTATTTACAGTCACACAACCTCTAATCTTGTTTGGCTCTGCACTCAATCTTTTAGTACTGAATTTGTGAATCAGTTGTTTTATGAAAGACAAGCTATTATTTGGTAGAATAACGTAACAAGCCACAGAGGAGCTTCTGGTAATGATGCCATCTGACCACAAGTTACTTTTTATTATTACTAATATTAATAGAAGTAATGACCTAGACCAGCATTTCTCATACATGAGTTGCAACTCTAAATGAAATAACAGGAAGATGCAAAGGGTGGGAGGCATAGAAAGGTAAGGAGAAATTTAATTAAAAAATTAGGCTATTTAAAAAATAACAAGAAAAACAATAAAACCAAATTACCCTGATTTACAGCTGGAAGTAGCTCTTTTCCTCCAGGGGAGTCAGAAGCAGCTATAATTATCAGCTGCACATATTTACACTAGCTAGGGAACTACCAGCTCCCCTCAACTGCTGGCAACAGCTCAGTTCCTCCCAGGCAATATAGAGAGTATTTACACCTGCAGCTGATAATTACAGCTGATTTTCATGCCTTTTTCCCCCCAAACACCCTGAGGAACTTAGCTGCTGCCAGCAATTAAAGTAGTACAGTAGTAAATTTTTCCATGGGGATTGCATAAAAGCAGATGAGTCCAAACAGTGTTTGCATTTGCAAAAAATGTGGGAAATGCTCATCTACCCTTACCCATTATTTTATCAGGGAAAAAAATCTATGTTGGTTAATACGA
This sequence comes from Micropsitta finschii, assembly GCA_034783455.1. Classification (NCBI taxonomy): domain Eukaryota; kingdom Metazoa; phylum Chordata; class Aves; order Psittaciformes; family Psittacidae; genus Micropsitta; species Micropsitta finschii. The sequence continues at coordinate 24,666 of JAVHNF010021618.1, read as the reverse complement.
TTAAATATGCCTGAAACTAGGACCATGCTACTTCTCAAGGTTTGTAGAAAGCTTTTCCATCTAGATACAACAGAGTCATACAGTAATTGAGGGCTAGAATTAACAGAGATACACAAACACTAATTTCAAGCACATACTACAGAAGACTTTGAGTTCTTACTGCTTTAGCTTGTTCTACTTTAGTATTTGATCTAGTAAAACCATTCTGGCTCTCTCCTCAAGCCATCACTGTTTCCAAGAAACCATCCAAATCACAAAGGTGGTATAATATAACCTCACAGCAGGGACATAGGGCATTCCTGGAAGATTTCCCTACAGGCACATGGGTCACAGTATTACAAAAATCATTAAGCTTCTAAAACTGTGCTCTCCATCCACACTTGGCTCAGCTTACTGAAATGGAAAAACATTCTGTGCTGGCTGCTGCCTGCTTTACCACGTAGAATGGCAAATTTTCAGATGGTGCTGTTATGTAAGGGGTAATCCTTGTCATTTGTAAATGGTAATATTCCTACCTTAATACAATAAAGTACATGCAGCAGTAAGCGACTTTGGAAGAGTGGACTGTTCTATGCTGCCTAGTAAAGCTTTGTGTCCTATTTTTATGCTATGAATTTATTCAGGTATTACTTTATGTGAATGTAGATTCTTCTTCCTTCTCTGCCCACCAGACCACTCATCATGATGTTATGTATGTTCCTTAAGATTGACTTAATATTTTTTAATTAAAACATATATTTCTAATGCATTCTTCTAATTGAAAAAATTGAGACATTTTCTAGGGGATCTCTTATCATGTAGTGGGCAAAGGTGTATAGCACTGCCTATGCTTTTAGACTATTTTTTTGTTTGATTGTTGCTTTTTGTTTTGTTTTGTTTTTTTTTTCCTGTGAACAAAGAAACATGGTATTAGTCTGATAATTTTCAGTTCTTCTCTGAATTTATATTACATAATGTAAAGCAGACCATTTAAAAGAAAGTATCACCCATGTACAGTCTCAGTATGAAAATTCTAAAAGTCTAGTCAAAAGAATAATGGCACAGTAGTTTTATTTTTTGAAACCATTGGTTATTTTCAAGTGATTTAATTTTACAGCTTCACCAATTCAACATTTGGAAAGCCTATAGATTTCAAAATGCATACATCACATCTTCCAGTTTCTATGTACTTACAACTATATTCAGCTAGGAATGTGCGTGTGTGCCAGAAATAAAACTCAAAACTCCTTCATAACCTAAGCTTTCTCCTAATTGACTTTTAAATTAGAATTATTTCTTTTCACAATTAAAATAGACTCTTTGTTATTCTTTTTACATTATAACATACAATAATTATCATAGGTTCCAGTAGATAATTACATAAACAGAACTACTGCAGAGTGGACACTGATGTAGCGGAGGCTGTAACCTCACATTCCTCTCAAGCAGCTCTGTCCTCCAAACTGTCATGGGACAGGGAGACATTCCATAGCTACATCCTCTTAACCACTGCAGGTCTCTCAGCCCCAAGAAGCACCCTCTACCTTCACTGACAGTTGGGGTGTTTTTTTATAGACATTTTGTCATAAAATCCTACCTGGAGGCAAGGTTTCATTAAACTACCTTCCAGCAGGTAGAGTAAGCCTTAAAACTCTCTTGTCAAAGGATAGCTAATGTGTACTTTGTTGAAGCAGCTGTACCTTACAGGTTACAGAGGCTAACCAATTAAAATTAAAGGCCTTGTAGACAGCAACATGTTTATCTGTGATCATATGCTAATTAAAATTCTACTTAACTGAACTAGAAATGTTTGATCAGGACATATAGAAAACATCTGTAAAGTCTGAGATTACTTCTGAGTCATATTTAAGGTCTTTAAAAATTTAGCACTACAGCGAAAACATTTTAAAGTTGTACATACATAACATATACATCACTACTGCTATTGTAATGTGTATGAGCATAAGTTCACCAGCATTCTACACCATATAAGGGATTAAATGTCAAGAAGTCCATACAGTTTTATGAAGTAGTAAGTTGTCACTATTTTGTACTATTTCTTCATTACATATGACTAAATAAATAAACAAAGAGTGGTCACCCATATAGTGCCCACACTCAGGCTAGTTCAGTAATGGGTATTAACAATAGCTTGGGAGAGACATCATTAATGAGCCCTGCAGAACTAAATAAGCATTTGTCATTACTGAATCTACTCTGTGAGAAGGAAAAACAGATTATAAACAGCCTTCAGAATGCAAAGTGAAATCGCATTTGAAGGGGAAAAAAAATAAAAAATAAAGGGAAAAAGGAAAAATTAAAAGAGTGAATGAATCAAAAAATCGTTACTCCCACACTGCTGGCAGCTACTAGGGATTTACAACTGTGTTTACATTTATTAATAAGGGCTTCCTGAAGAGGGAAAGATTAAGAAAAGAGTGAAATTTAAATGTCATTGACAATTAATTATTTCCTTTTCCCTTTTCACCCCACCTGACCAAGTTAAACCTCAGCAAGAAGGTCCTACTTACGATCAACTAGGTTATGACAATCTTAACTTACCCAGGGCAGGTAACCAGGCCATCCAGAAGATGAAAATGACTACTGCCCTTCAACATTGTCACTCCTCAAATTCCCTAGTGAAGGAAGCCACAAACATCTATTTCATCACCTGTGTCAACCAGCCTACACTCCTACATGTACCCCCTCTCACCACCACACAGGCACCTTCTAGCACCCTTTCCCCTTCCATCAGCAGAGATCCTTCCTCAAGCCTTTCCCACCCTTCTTCCCAGTCACTTTACCCCCATTCCCAGGGAGAGAGGACACCTTAGGACAGAGCATCCCTCCCCATCCATCAGGTCTGTCCCACAGCCTGCTTGCTGCTCCCTCAGCTCCGACCAGCCCCTTCCCTCTGATGGGCCTCCTGAGCAGCCAGGCTGAGCTGAAAAGACTCCCTTCAGTCTCAGTCTCCCTCTCTAGGGAACAGACACCTTCCTCTTAATACCTTTAGTGTTTTAAGGGCGCGTTGATGGGAAGGGGAGTACTTTTTTTTGCTGGGTCGTTGGGCTTGGGGGGGGGAAGGTTCTCCGAGATCTTTTTAACCCCATGCCCTCCACACACCACCTCCATAGGCAGCTCCAGCGGGACGCAACGGACCTTCCCCATCTCAGCTGGGCCCGTTCGCACCTCGCCTCCCCCTGGACAGGTGGGGAGCTGCCATCACCCCTCTGCCTGCGCCAGCCTCCCTTCCCACCCTCAGCAGAGGGCAGGGACCCTAACGTCTGGACAGACCCCTGAAGGGAAGTGCCTCCATCCCCAAACCCGGACCCCTGAGGGCAAGTGCCGCCATCCCGGACTCCCGGACTCCTCAGCCACGGCTCGGGGCTCCTCCGCCCCACCGGTGTGTCAGCGTCCTGACCAAGCACCCGCAGCCCCACTCACCTGGGGCCCAGCCCCATGCCGAGGGTCAGCGAGCAGCGCCGCTGTGCACCTGCTGCCGGCGGAGGGAGAGCGGCCGCTGGGCTGGCGCGGCGGCGACGGCGGTGCAGGAGGGAGCGGACGAGATGAGCGCTTGGGAAAGCGAAATTACATCTGAGGAGCTGAATGCAGCAGCTCAGCGTAATCCCGAGCGTGGCTGCAAAGAACTTCGCCCGCCGGCGGAGTGGCTTACCGCTCGCGGGACCCCTCACAGAGTCCGCAGCCCTCTGGGAGCGGAGGGAGGAGAGGGCGGGCGGGAGAGCGGCAGGAGCGGTGGCACGGCTTGCAGCAAGGAACTCTGTGAGGTGATGCACAGCCAGTCACCACAACACGATACTTGTTTCTGTGGTTTGGGAGGGTGTCGTATTTTGCTGCACACTGGAGACACATAATCACAGAATGGTTTGAGTTGGAAGGGACCTTAAAGCTCACCTAGTTCCAACCCCCTGCCATGGGCAGGGACACCTTGCACTAGATCAGGTTGCTCAAAGCCCCATTCAGCCTGGCCTTGAACACTGCCAGGGATGGGGGAAACACTGCCAAGGATGGTTCTCTGCCAACACCCACCAAGTAGAAAACTGACCAATTTATGCAGAATTTGTCACAAGAGGAGAGTTATTAAAAGAAGAGTGAGAAATTCAATGCAAACAAGACATACTTAAATATCCATATGATTTTGCAAGGCTGGATTAGCTGGATTAGAGACTCAAGGCTTGTTAATGCATTTCATATTAAATAAAACTTATCTGGAAAACAGTGTATTTATTCCTAGGCTACTTTACAAGACATGGCCCTGACTTTGAGCTACTGAGTAATCCAGCACAGTTCCCACAGTCTTCAGGTATTAGCAAGGTCTGAGTTTATGTCACCTCCAAGACAGTGACTCTGGGATAGGGAAGAGCAGCTCAACAGGTCCTTTCAAATGTGGAATGAAGCTGGTTTGGTCAGGGTGCCCTGGTCTAACTTGGAAACACAGAATTTAAGACAAGAAAAAACAAGAAAATATTTCTTACACCAATTCTGAATGTATCATATGAAAGGAATGATCAAATTACTTTATTCAAAGCTGCATAAAGATGTCAAGTGATGGTTATTTTCCTGGGTGTTTCATTTACATTTGCATCCAGAGTCCCAAAGCGGTGAAATTTAGGTGAGGATCTTTATATTTGGAATGAAACCTGTATATTTATTTATTCCTAAATTATAATAATAATAATATATTTTTCTTTTTTTACAATTAGTTTTTTACATTTTTTTTTTTACAATTAGTTGCTAAACTTCTAAGAGAACTTCTCTGAGATCAGTTAGTTAACATAAAGTTAAAGGGAAGAAAAACAAAATATGGATGTTACAGTTTATAAGTTGGGGCATAGCTGTAGCTTGCTGGTATGGCATCCTTAAATAACCTGAAGTCTTCCAAACTATGATGATCTGGGCGAAATGTAGCTCTTGCCTCCTCTAACCAAGCTTTAGTCTCTGTTTTCAGACAGATTATTTCCTATTTAATTTAGTAAATATACAATTTATGCAACTTCTCTCTCAGTACCTAATTTGGAGTGATCAAATGCTAGGAGTAAAATCTTTTAGTGTACAGGGAAGAGTTAATTCCCAGTTCACAAGGGAAAATTATTCGAATGGATTTAGGTGTTTACACATAAAAAAGTATATAAATGAGGCTTTCACTTCTGACTGGGAAATACTGATACGCTGAGAAATTTTTAAAGCATGGGTATGTTGGAAATTCTACAGACTTTATAAATAAATCAGCAATGCTTTGTGTTAGCTTTTGTGTCCACTTTCTGCAGATTAGATGCTTGTGTGCATGTTATGTGTACAGATAAAAGAATTATTCACCAATCGTATATCAATCTGAAACCCAAAGATATTCACTGTTATATTCTAGTTCCCTTACTTTACTGAACTTGAAAGCATTAGAGAAAAAAAAAAAAAAAAAAAAGTGTAGTAGATCACACATTTCTTTTGCTTTATTAAAAAAAAAAAAAAGGAGAGAGAGACAAGAGAAAGAGGCTTTCACCTTTTAATCCAGTTCTGCAGATAGAAGAGTATTTTATCATATGCTCATTTATGGTAAAACAGAAGCTGCTCTCTGACCACCTGCAGATAGAAGAGTATTTTATCATATGCTCATTTATGGTAAAACAGAAGCTGCTCTCTGACCACCAACGAGAACACAGACCTCCCCCTCAGTGCCTTAAACACCATATTATGAGGACATTCTTAGTCTTGGTTTTTTCCATCTGTGGTCCAGGGAGCCCCTAATTCCCTATGTACCTGCCAGTGTTTCCAAGGAGACTAAGCAAGTGAAATACTGCTAATTTCTGAAGCAGCAATCAGGGCAAGTTCTACATTTGTTTGGAACTTGGCCTGGTGTCACCCAACACTGAAAAATGGCCCAGAAAACTCTCATAGTTTCTGCCTTTTTGTTTTGGTTTGGTTTTGGTTTTGGTTTTGGTTTTGCTAACATGCTGTCTGTTTCAGGAGTAAGAGAATTCTTATCTATTCATTTTTGGAAATGATCAGTCCTTAATCTCCAAAATGAAGCAGAACAGAATGTAGTCTGTTTATACCATTTCCTAACTTTCATAAGAGTTTCTGCAAATAAATGGATATGTGCTACTCTCTTAGGGCCATTGGAAAGCTGAGCCAAGCAGGTGGATTTCTACACCTCCATGAAAAACCACAAATAGCTTTGCAGGCTTTGGAGATCCACCTGAGTGGATCTGACTGAGCAGCTGGGGTCATAGCTCCAGTCTATATAGACTTCTGCAGCAACTGCTTTCATTCAGCCTCAAAGGGTTGCATCACTGTGAAACCTATTAATGCAAATAACAGCAAAATCTCCATCCGAGATCTTGATAGGTTTACAATAAACCCCATGCTCAGGCTTTTTAATCTTCCTTCTGAGTTAGCTATGCAGATTAGCCTCAGAGCAAAATATCTCAATTGAGCTCACAGTCTATCAAGGTTTTTGGAGACAAAACCAGAATTGAAAAACTTCTGTTTAAAATTAAACACCTCCAATTAGAAACAAGTAAACAGAAATGTTAAAAAGAAGTTACCAAAAACTTCGACTAAAATCAGAAGCATCAGTGTTCTGTGGCTGCTACAGTCATTAACTGCTATGCTTTTGGCATGATTCACAACAGTTAGTGCACTGCTAAACTGATTATTACTGGATCCATTTCAATGTATAATGTGTCACAAGAGGGACTAGAATATTGTGACCATAGGAAGATCATTGTTTGGGAGCACTAAGTTTAAGTGTATGCCAAAAGCATCAGATTTTTTAACTGCTGCATTAGTAAAGATCTGTATTATTTTTGTCAGTGCTGACATGGAATTAAAGGGAGCCAGAAGATTAAAACCAAGTATGAGTATGATTAAAAATCTACACATGAAAATTGCTAGTTTATTTTTAATGCAAGAGAACAGTAATATAATTACGACTGGCTAATAATTGTACAGCTTACACAAATACTGAAACTTCTGGGTTAATTTAGTATTTCACAGGTTCAACCCAAGCACAGTTTTCAGCTCTTCAGGATACCACCACTCATTAGGGAAATTATAAAATCACTACTTAGAGGATAGAATGTAAAAAACTGCAGCTAGATAAAAACAAAACAAAAAAAAAAACCCACTACATTGCTTAAATAGTTATACCTAATAAAATAGCAATTAATTTTTGCTTCTACATCATGGCTTAAGCCAACCATCACAGCAGTTAAGTCAGAACCCAGAACAGAGCATTGTACAATTGGTTAGATGTGATGCAGTAAAAGGTTGCCTCATCAGGCAATATTTTTTATTTGGTAGACCAAATCTACACCATGTTGTAGCAAATACTGTATTGTCAGTTTCCTGGTTAATGGATTCCACAATCAAAACCAGCATAAACACAAGGATATGTATGAGATTCTTTAGCGTTCTTCCATTTTAACATGCCAGAACAGTGCTACTAATGCATATGCAAAAAACTCTAAAAACATGGTATTTTTAACCTGGCACTATCAGTTTAATGGCTGAACAACAAGGAGAGGTGGGGAAGGGAAGAATTGACTCTACTATGAATTATATAGCACTAATCAACAATATCCACCAAACTGTAACATGAGATGGCCTGCTGCACCAGACTGAAATCTGCTGCAAACATATTCTAGGCACCTGTGGGACATATCTATAATAAGAAAGATGGAAACCACAAATTTAACCGGTTTTATTTAGTACTATCATATTTCACTGCACTCTAAAGCATGAGTGCTTTGAGCAGGTGACTTTATCAGGTAAGCACATTGTCAAAACTTGTTTCAGTAATATATTTGTTTTTAATAATGCATTAGTCTATAATAACTTACAATAGTAACTCAAACTGACATTATCTATAAAGTGTAAGATCCAATATAATTCAATTAAATACCAGTCTAACAATCTTTATGCAAATGACTTTACTCCATCTTGCACATTCCTTTATCTCTGGGGATCATTCTCAATTTCCTTTTCTGTAGCTTTTCTAGCGCTACACTGCATTCTGGTAATATCACCACTGAAGCTGAAGACAATATTTCAACTATTAAGCCTACCAGAAAATTATAGTTAGATTTATATCCAGTTTAGTCATACGGCTTTACTTTCCAATGATTTTTCAAAGTACGTTTCCATAAAGACTAGAAAGTTCAGACAGGACATCAACATTGTTTTCAGTCTATTCTGACTTTCGAACTAGTTTTCAAGTATATTAATAGCCTTTGTACAAGCATGTTCATTAGAAAGGAGGCTGTTAGCACATCCTAGAATGCCAGACTCTTCCCATTTTAAGTCCCAGTTGCTTATAATGTTGCCAAACATTATAAGCTTGGGCTGAAATTTTCCATGCAATGTCTGTGCCTCAAGCTGAGATGTGTTGGAAAATTTCAGCTAAAAGAAATACAACTGTTTCCAAGAATGAGGGTAGGGAAAAAACATTCTGTTTCACTTGTGTAGAAAAAAAAAGAAAAAAAAAAAAAAAAAGGAAAAGAAATAAGTAGAGACATTTTCACTGCAAAGCTCACTTGCTCTGATGCACTGCCCTGAAATTGGCAGGAAAGAATAATTTTGTTAAGAATTACACTTTTTTTACTTTCTCCATGAAAATCAACCCAGTATGGGCTACTTACAAGCCTTTGAAAAATTGTGGCCTGTGTGAATTTACTACAACGTGGGATTGGAAAGAACTGCCTAAGGGGCTGAAATCAGTCCCATGCAGTCAGGATAAATGTACAGTAGATGTCCAGGTCCCAGGGCTGCACAGACAGTCTTGGCATGTGCTCCTGCAAGCCTTTGGCCCCAAAACATTCTTATTATACTCCTCTATTACAACACACCGAAAACATGAAGCATGAGACTGAAGCCATTATGCTGGTTTGGTACAGGAAAAAAGCAGTAGAAGCTGGAGAAAGAGATGGGAAATAATTGCTAATACAGTTGCTTGAACTTTCAAGGTGACCTAAGGACCAAACTACTGGGCAAACTGCAGGCTTCATAGGAGGGCAATTGTCCTTTGCAACTTGGGGGGGGTGGGGGGAAATTCCTTTTGACCCCAAATCTGGATTTCAGTTCCAGCAGCAACCATCAATGGCAATTACATGCATGCTGACAAGATTTTCATCTCGGGTTTCAGCATTACTGGGGTGTATTTGTGAACAAAGACCATGGTATCTCTCTCCAGTACTTTTAGTGACTGACTGCTGCTGACACAGAGGAAGAATCTGGTTAATTCAGAAAACAGAACAAGACCTAGCCTTGCAGCAGCCGCTGCTATGCTTACAAAGGAAGTCAGCTGGGAAGAGAAACCTGGATTGGACTGATATTGGTTGAGTCTGTAGAAGCAAAGGAAGACTGCAGTGCCCAACAATCCACATATGGCACACACATGTCATTTTCAACTTTGATATCCAAATGATTACAAAAGGCAAGGCTTTCCTGCCACCAGCTTTTCAAATATACAATCCAGCACTTTTCTGCAACCACAAAAGAGCAGTTTGCTAAGACTGTGACTTCTCTGGGATATTCAGCTTCATAAGCCATGACAAAAAGACGGTCAGGGTCCACAGCATCATTATGGGGACTAAACTTCTTATAAGGGTTGGTCATAAGGAAAGAACAAAATTCCAGCTTATCTGATCTTGTTTTCTGAATTGTATAATTTGCAATTTTTTCTTGTTTTGGTATTCTTAGCTGATTGTGCCCTTGTTCCACAAAGCTGTGGTACAGTCATGCTAAAAAAAGTACTAAAAAAGTACCTTTCATGGTTTCTTCTGGTTTCTTCATAGGGGCAACACACAGACACAATCACTCCAACAGAGTCCAGAGCATTACTCTGTTATTTTACAAAGACATCTGATGTGAACAAAAAGCCTTTGTTGTGTCATAAATATTTAGCTGCCATCAGCCCAAATTTGAATTGCAAGCATCAAATGAACTAGTTAGAGATATAGTGAAGACTGTGAGAACCAACTCCTAAGTAACAATTATGGCTCATTTCCATACCAGCTCAGGTATTACAATAAATGCTGCAGTTTAAGAGATTTGGGATGAGTTTCCATGCAAGTTCATGAAAACTTAATTTTTCCATGCAGAAATTCTAAACCATTGCCACTCAAAATTAAAAATTATATAAACCCATTTTCTCCTCATATGCATCCTACAGATACGCCACATGCATTTAAAGAGATACAATTATAGTATGGATCACATAAGCCTCATGCTTGTTTTCTCCAGATTCAAAGCTTCAGAGCGCTGCTCTGTGTGACTGCCCATCATGAACACTTGTGGTGCAAGGACAAAATGCTCCTCTGATAAATTCACAGATGTTTCATTCTGCCACAAATAGATCAAAATGAGCATTCTGCTGAGCCATTGAAGACAGGAATTATACCATATATCTGTGCTTATTCACATTCAACTTTGGATGGTGCTAGGACACCTGGGATATGTCCCTGCCTGCTTTAGCATCACTCGCATGTATCCGACAACTGGAGATGTCTGGTATGTTGTGGTAATAGAAAATGGTGAATGGAGAGGGATAGTTTGTAGGCCTTGAGTTCAGGGCAGAACCTTCAAGTCTACTTGCTATGGAGAAGTGCTGCAGAAATTATAGAAATCAGAGGATAAAGAACTACATCTGCTTCTGCTGTGTAGGTCCTATATGGTGGAAATAAAGTAATAGTAATCTTCTACACAGGTTCAAGAACATGATCTGAGGAATTGCAGAACTGTCACAGCTGGAACTAAAGTAATTGAGAATTGTAGCTAAGGCATATAAAGTGCACTAATAAAGCTACGAAGCCTTGAAGCTCAGGAACTTTGAATTCAGCATCTGGCATTTGTGAATGCTTTTAGTCTCATAATTCCTATGAAAGACTAGTAGGCTGTTTGCAGACCAAGTAGCTTAAGAAGCATGACTTTGTTGTAAAGGAGAGATACCCTTTGTTACCTATGACTGCCATCCCATTTTATTAATCAGTTGTGTATGGGTATGTATATTTGGACCCCGTGTGTGAAAACACATAACAAATTATCACAAGAAAACCCCACAAAATAATAAATTGAAGAAAGGACAAAAGCCATTTACTTCTTCCACAAAATGCTACCTCAGAAATAATTCGTCCTCCCTTTCTACAAAGGTTATTTTGCATAAAGAAGAATGAGTGCAGGCTTTTTAGTGTGTGGCAACTTTAACAGTGTTTGCATATATCAGAGTATCTTTGAAAATCATCCTACTATTATTTTCCATTGTGGGATAGATAGGTCTTTTAATCTGGAGGAGCTGCTAGCGAATCATACTGGTAACTGCACTTCTGCTTTATCCATTAGGAGTAGAATCAGAATTTTTTAACTGAACAAAACCAATTCTAAGTCATGTCAATTTTGATACTTCTTTAAGGAAAAGTCAAGCATAAATTAGGCAGCAATATTTTCAAGTGGTTTTCTTTCTTGCTCAACTAGCTCAAAATGAACATCCACACATTTTTATGAAGCATCAACCTGAGAAGAAATTTTTTTGAGTTCAGAAAAATATATTCCCTGCATAGATTCTTTAAGCTATGTATAGACAAACAGGGGGCTCTGAATGGACACAACTCAACGTTAAATTGTAACACCTGAACCACAAACTATCCCTCTAGTAACACATAGAAGTAACATTCCCATCAGATATCTACATCATGCTACCATGTATCAATATGATCTCCATGTTTATTAAATCCTTAATGTGATTTTAGTTTAAGAGTCAAGGTGTTTCATTTAGAATGAAAGGGCAATAGACTTCATCACATACTTTGCTGCTCTTCAAGTCCACTTTCTTTTGCATCTCATTTTGCTCCATTCTTACCTGTACCAGTATGGTAACACAGTAACAGACACTTAGAAATGCTAAGAGGTCTTTGTTCATGGAAAAACAGTTGTAGGATGAGGACTTTAATTTGGTTTGTGAACCTGCTACCGCCTACAGTCTGCATTGCAACTAGAGAACAATTGAAGAGAAATCAAATCAGAGAACAGTATAGAAACTATAAGTCCTGCTCTCCTAGAGGTAAGGCCTCAATTTTTTTATTTTTTTTTCTTTCTTTCCTCTCGTAAGTGCATTAAATACCTGCACACTTTAAGCACAACAGTCTTTAGTTTTGCATATGGACAATTTGAAAGAAACTTTTATGATTAACTTAACAAAATACCCTAAACTAGAAGAAAGGTCTCAGTGCCATTGAGCAGTCTGTCCTAACTTAAGACTCTTTCATCCAAAGGCTTTACTGACCTGTGTAAAAGTTTGCATGTGCTAGTGATTTATCAACACAGAAGAGTTAACTCTGTCATACCTTGAACCACTTTAGGAAGTTTCTGTTCCACAAAGAAAATGTTGTATGCAGTCATCGTTCCTGAGCTAACTTCAAGGCTAACTTCACTTCTTGAATTTCTTGAGTAAAAGCTTGATCTGTCAAATTCATGTTGCGCAATTCTTTGCATTGATTTTGCTTAGAACTTAAGAAGGAATTCAGGATCAACTACAGGATGTGTAAGCTTTGTTAAATATTTTAGGAACCTTAGCACAGTTAAGTCTTTTTAATGTGGGAAGAAATCTTAACTATGCTAAGGCACTATAAACACTTAAGTCTCCTTAGGAAATTAGAGAAGCCCAGCTACACTAGGACAATGTAAGAGCTTAAAGAAGTTTTAATTGGTTAATAAGCCATAAATTCTTAACCAATCTTAAAAGATTTAAGGGTTATAATCCCAAATGCTTGATTCTTTAACCAGTCAAAACAATCAATGAGGTAAAAACTATAAGCCTCTGAAATTCAGTATTATTCAGTATATTTTTCCTTTGTATCACTAGGCCAAAGTCTGCATCCATGCTCAGCCAAATCTTCAGTGGTCAGAGAGCTCAGTCTGCTCTGAATTAATTAACTCTTTGCTATTTAAATGAATTTGAACTAAGAGCTCAATCCAAGATACTGGTTACATGAAATGTTACTAGAATCTTGCCCCAAGCTTCCTGTGGTACTCACGAGATCTGTTTACTTAGGGTCAACCTAATACACCTGCAGTCAAGCACTGAGCTGCCTGCCAGTCTCTCAGATCCCAAGCCAGTGCCAAGCTAGTGATGTGTCCTGTGATCTAGGAAGTCTACGAGTCTTCATTAAAAAGATGTATTGGTTGTATGCCTGAAACCTATTTCTAAATGAACCTGAATTATCTTGTCAGGAAAACACAAGAAACTATACCAATTCCTAAGAAAAATGCAGCAAGCAGTTAATGATCACTTTCAAAATGAGTGCTCCAGATGTGTTAGTGAGTTGCATATCAAAAGGCTAAAATAAAGTTCCTATGCCTTACATAGTAGAGAGTTGTAACTACCATGTCCCTACGTATATTTATAATTAAACTATCTGTATCCTTCTCTACCCCACCCCCTAATATGCTAGTGTTAAATAACACTTATTTAAAAATTTACGCGTAGCCTAATTATTACTTTTTAATGGTTGGCTGATGATTTCTTTCTTTTCTTTTATTTTTTTTTTTTTTTTCTTTTTTTTTTTTTCTGATGGCAGTAAAATAATTTACTGACCCTTCCTGGTTAAATACCGTTAGGCCAAAACCTCAGTTTAAGATCGTTTAATAGGGCACTCACTATAGACAGAAAGCTGTGCAGTCAGCAAGCCAAAAGGGGCGCAAGGATTAAAGCAATGTTCCAGGAAAATTTATAATATTAAATTAACCAGGTTTATTTAAAATATTATATCAGAGTGTAATGGCTCAGAAAATATTTTTTTTTTTATTTTAATGATTACTTCAGGACAGAGGGAGCTTTTAAAAACACCTAATAAATTTGAGCATATTGATCCTATACATTGCTGCTTCTAAGTCCTGCAGGAGAAAAATCCCCCCACATACCTCAGAATTTCATTAGTGGTAATGCTATGTGTATGTCTTCTGACTTTTTGTAGAAAACTGGTTTATGACTATTAAGAGATTCTTATGAATAAGTAGTAAATTTTGTCCAGTTTGTAAGATGGAATCCTACTGGCTCCTTGATAGAGAAGGGCTCAATATACTAAGGTCCTAAATCTGTAGGTTGGAATAGTCTCTCAGAAGAGATATGGTTATATTGACAGTGAAAGGTTAAACTGCATTTTTTTCAGCTTTGAAATGAATCAGAGGATGTTACTGAGGAGCAGTTATGCTTCTTATGAACCACTAAACTACATTTGAAAGGGGTTTTTGTTTATTTTTGTTTGCTATGGAATCACTTTAAGCAGCAGCAGCTCATAATTAGATGCTGTAAAGCCTGGCTCAGTTGTTGGGTGTGACATAATGCAGGTGAACAAACAATGAATGAAAAAGACAGCAGGTACCACAGGTTTTGCAGCACTGAATGAAAGTGGAATAGACAAAGCCTTAAAAGAATAAAAGGCCTTGAAAGAATAAAGGCCTTTAAGGCCTAAAAAGAATAAAAAAACAGGATGGAAGTAAACCTTTAGCCCTGTCTAAGGCAGTTGTCAGCTGAAGAGTTGTGAGGTACACAGACAGTAAACGAAAGAGTGTGTCCAGAGACAGCAATCTGGTTCCAAAGCCATATTGAAGGCTCGCAATGAGGAAGGAATACAAGGAGGACAGTAACTGTACATCCTGGATGAGATATGATTGCAATACACACATATTAGGCTTACTGAAGTGGCTCCACCTGTCCTCAGAGTTTTCTGGTGTTACCAACTATAGTACTCAAAAGTGCAAGTCAGTCTTCAAAATATGATGACTTAAAAATAATTAGATTTATAAACATAAATATCTCATTTATTTTTGATTACTGCCTCTGTGTTCAGAAACTAATCAAAATTTGGTTCAACTTTTCTCTCCACAACCATGAAAACTAGAAATCTTTATTAAAAATACATTGTTTAAAGAGATGACAATTCTGTCTTCTATTACATAAATTTAAGGGCTGGAACAAATATGCAACTTCCATACATATGAGCTAATCTGCCTAGCTTCTTCCTCTATCAGTCAGTTTTACTGGAACAATCTATAATTATGCCCTTCATTTAATGTTTGCTGTTGCCTCAGTGTAACTCATTTTAATAGCGCAATTGCCATATATCTAACAAATCATTACTGCTCGAACAAACACTGGTCCCAGGCCTACCTAAGGCAGGAGAAGAATCATTATTACTTTTTATTATTATTCATAACTAGAATATTGCTTCTTTTTATCTAGCAAGTTAATTCCTAAAGCAATTGAGATCTAAGAAAGCATTGAGATTTATAAAATACCTACTTATTGCAAGTTTTCTGGATTTTGAACAAAAATATTTAGATATTTAGAAACTGCAAAGTAAATGCTATGTTAAATGGGATAAATACATTTTAAAAAGCTTATTTGTATAAAGACTAATTCTCTCCAGCTTGTAAAGGTGCATATTTTATCTATCTGTAGGTACTTTTGAAGGACAAGTTATGCTTTTTAGGTAGGAGGATAGAGTAATTTTTCCATCCTTCATTATTGCTATAATCAGATTAAATCAAACTCCAAAACTGAAGTTATTGAAGTTATATGTATTATGTATGTAAATGTCACATACACACATAGAGACATATATATCTATATTTCAAGATCCTCTTGGCTGGCATGAGGAAAAGGATGGAAGATGGACTGGCAAAATGCTTGTAGTGATCTGAGCTATCAGTTACTCAGCCAGCCCTCCTAGCAAACCCAGGAAGGCTTCTGCTTAGCTTTATTCCAGCCTGTTTGGTTTGAGCATGGCTCAAACTCCTTTTAGCTAACTCTTTCTAGCCAATTTTGCCATGTTCTGGTTTAGCTGCATGCTTGCTTTTCTAAGGCTGGATTAACCCAAACCACTTGGGAATGTTTTGATTATTTATTTTTTTTATGCTCCTCATGGCATCAGTTTGAAGTTATATTTCTGATTACCTTTCTTTCTATATGCTTATTTACACTACAGATCCTAGGGCTATTGGTCTTTTGGACAGTTAGCAATTGCAGCTATTACAGCATTTGTCCTACAACTTTGGCGAAAAGATATTGGAGATGAACAGATCCTGGTAGATTGGAATTTTTCCGTTTCCTTCCAGCTCATTGTACCAAAGGAATAGATTCTCCCAGATAAACTAGATACTATATTTGAGTACCAGACACTGATGTATTTGAATATTTGTAGTTAATAAATAGAAGGTTGTGGCCTGATATTTACTGAATCAGCGTTGATGCCAAATTAGTTGTTTCACAGTAAAAGCTACTCAACAGGTGCCAAGGTTGAAGCTAATAAGAGCCTGTGAAGGTTATATTGTTAAAATGAGTTGGTAACTCTGCATTTAACAATTTCCAATTAAACATCAGAGTGGCTGTTTCTAGAAACCCACTATGCATTTAGTTTCTGTTCACACTCAGTAGGTCTCATTTAGGTCATTATTGTTGCCTGTGTTCAGTAACGAGACAAATAAAGAGCTTCTTTCTTTTCAGAAAGGTCATTGGTTGTGTTTCTACTTTCAGTACAAAAATTTGTACTGTGAATTCTTGATCTGTTTCATTATTTTGACAGCTTTCATACCTCCCAAAAGGTATTTATAAAATGAAGGTGGGAACGTTTTTCATGGCATGGTGACTTTTCTCAGCTATTTAGTACTTATCTGATGCCACAAGGAAAATAATTAATGAATAGTCTAGAGATCTAATGAATTTGAATGCATATTTACATTCTAATGAAGTCCATAGGTCTTAGGCACACAGTTGAGCACTTGGCTGTGCGTCTAAGTAAAAGAAAATCCACAATACAAAAAGAATGCAAGCTTGAAACTTAAATATATTCACAATACACGTTTTCAGAAGTGATCTCTGTAAAGATGTATTTATTTTCCTGGGACATTGTCTTTACTTAATAGTTATATTTAATTCTGAACTTATCTGCTTGTGAAATACTGGAGAACCACCAACATGCTGCCTTCTCTCTCCTATTCTATATATGTGTAGAAAGGGAGTTATCTGTTGATAGACCAACATATATGAGGTCTGCAATACTTTTCTAGCAGTAGACATGCATTATAGCTTCTGCAATAGCACAACAATGGTAGCCTATTGTATTTTTTTTCCGGTAGATTTATGTTAAAGAAACGAATCTCCATTTGTGCAATTTGCACAGGAAAAAGGCAAGTGGAACTAATTCTAAAATCTTGTGCAGGTGTTAAAATAACTAAGTAGTATTGCACCTATTCCAAAAATGCTGTAGTAAATACATCATAGCAGTAAAGTGTAGTACACAGCTGTGTCCACTGGGATGTGCCCCCATTTGCTTGCTGTCACCAGCCAGCCCAGGGAGCTGCCTTTGAGTGGTCAACACTTACACAAATATGGTTGGAAAAACCTGAAAAGGAATTATGGGGTTTTATATGAAGTGTTGTCTGGACTGTAACCCACTCCTCTGTCTCAACCTGTTGTTGGGCTGTCCCACTTTGCCCTTCTGTGGTTTGCAGCTGAGGGCCAAGATAGAACGTAACCCATATACAGCTCTCATAAGACTGGATTGCTGCAGGCAGTCAGGTCTGTAAATAAATCGGAGTAAGTTCAAATCATGGATAACATGGCCCTTTTTTCTCCTCAGAATGCCTTCCTTGCAACTCCATTTCCTGCTGTGCTGCTGCCATGCCTCAACATATCCACCAAAGGTCAGTGCTCCTACATGCCTGCCTCAATTCTGGTTGTTCTCCTTAGACAGCAGGTTGCCTGAGGCTGCTAGCATGTGTCTTTTTATGCTGTTTGGACAGACAACCCTCAGGCTTGGTGGAGGCTGACCTAGAAGAACCAGAGTCACCCTTCTTTAGTGAGGATTTACATTTCTGCGCCATGATCACGATGAGTTCGTGCTCTGTCTGTGGGCTCTCCAGTAGCATCTGGAAGAGCAGCTTTGTAGGCACATCAAGTGTCCATGCTGCTGGAGAAGAAAGAGTAAGATCCCAGAAATATCCTATAAACCAAAATGGCCATTAAGAATCTTCGTTAATTAAAGATCAGCTATGCAGTAAATCCCTGATAGGTATCTGTTGTACATTGTTTATTCATTCTGCTCCATAAGTGCTGTGAAGAGCATGACGAATCAGTTAATTCATATAACGGTGTTTATATAATCTGGTTTGTAAATACAGCCAAGCAGAGACAATGTCATTCCTGGAACTAGAGTATTTCAGGAATGATGTCAGCCAGTTCTATTTATATTACCCAGCAAAACTATTTTCTCAAATTACAGCAAGAGGCAGTGAGAGCCATCAAGACACACAAGCCTGAGATAGACAGATCTGCCCATTAGGTCCCCAGCCTTTAAACTGGTGAAACAGTTTTAAATTGCCTTGCTTAAATTGCATCTTTAACTTGGTTTCCAATATCATTAACACTTGGAGGCTATTACACAAACCATTATTCAGATTAATATGGAACAGAGGGGCTAATCTCAGTTCCCTGAATTTAACACCAATATTGAAGCAATTGGGGTAAGGGAAAACTGTGTCTAGAAAAGAAGAAATTACACATATGAGGACTTCAGCTGCATCACATCACACTAATTTTAATCCAAAGAAGAATTTTATATCACGAAAATTTAAAACCCAATAATAAAACTCTTGTAACATCTCTGTTAGCTAAATAAACAACATTTTCACTTCTAGAAGTCCAGGATCATTCTTCTGACTTTACTTAGATGTATATGGTCTTACATCTTTCATTGGTTTTCAGTATGAATATGGAGCTGGAGACAAATGGGAGTGTCACCTTCAGTCAGGGCTGCAAAAAAATCCAACCAAACCAATATCAACAACAGAAAAATACTACCAAAAACCCCACACAGCACCAAAACACCTTTTCAAAAGTGAGGTTGCATGAATGTGGCAAGTCATCAGACCTTTATAGTCTTTTCAACTGCACTGGAGGTGTGGAAAACAATCCCTTTAAGACAATATCCCAAACAAAGACTTGCGGTGACGCGGGGGTTAATTACAAACAACAGAGGCTCATTATACATTCCACAATGTTGTCCTCTTATACAAAAGGCTCTCTCACTTGTTAAATGTCTAGCCTAGACTATCAGAAATTGCATTACACTGCTGCCCCTCCCCTTATTCCCGGACTTTCTTACCCTGGCCTTTCCCCCCCCCTTCCTCCCATCTCTATTGAAAGATAGTAATTAAACACTAAAGCCTCTCAGTTTCTGCAGCACTGCAGGGGAACCCCTCCCTGTAATAAGCACCAATTACTGGCTGCGACTGCAGCTGATGAAGGATTATCCTCTCACTCGGCTACGGCAAGCTCTAGAGTATAATCTTCAATTAGTTCAATTCATGTAGCACACTGGCAGGCAGGCCACTACGTTTCCCACGACTTACACAAACAGCCTTTCTTTGACACCCCCCATCTCTGCACAGATGGTCCCAGGACTGTCTGTTGCAAAGTTCAGTGCATCTGGCCCCTAAACCCACCTAATACAGACAGCAAAACAAAGACTGGGACTCAAGTGCTCTACAGTACCTATTTGTTTCAGTAACAGCAGGCTTTTTTTTTTTTTGCCTTTTTTTTTTTTTTTTGATGAAAGAAAGAGAAATTATTCAAGGAGTCAGAAAACAGGTGGATAAACAAAAAACAACCAACAAATCTTCTGGACCGATGTTATAAATCACTTCTAGTCATTTTCAACTCTGTTTAAATGCTTAAAAATCCAATCTTATATTAATAAGAATGATATGGCTGCAGAAGGCAGAAGCTAAGGAAGGCAAAATTAAAACTACAAGTCTATTTTTAGCTCTTTCTCTTTGTGCTCAGGTACTGCAGATATCCTCTAGAAGTAGCTGGGAGTTTGGCTTTGTTTTTTTTTTGTGTCATGGCTGTTCAGTACTTGTAACAAGGACTGTTTTGAACTCAGACATACACTGGGCTCTGACGTCTTGCTTCTGCATCCTGATATTTTGTACAGTCTACGTATCAACTTTCTTTAATTGCTGACTCTAAAAAAAATTGCAGTGTTACTTGTTTAAAGAAAATATTTAAAAGCAGGTAAAGTTTAATTACTTGTTGGTCTGCCTTTATCTGTTTGTGATACTGGAAGATTTTGCTGTCTGACAGCTAAAAATAATAATTAAACAGACTAAAATAGATTAGTTCCACTGATGTCATCTCATACACCGACTAATTCTGTTGCCCCTGCCTTCGTTTCAGAGGAGCTGCCAGGACTGTAAGGAAGGCTGTACCTACAGGCACCCTGCTCATAACACCTGCTTTTATGACCTAATATTTTTTGCAATTTCCACTGCTGCCTCCATGTGGCTGCCTAACCAGAAAAGAAACAGATTTTTTTTTCCAAAATGGAGGCTTGTCTTCACCTGTAGAGAGGTTGTTTACTCTTACAGGATGACTTACAGCAGATAGTTAGCCATATTATGAAGTAAAAAGAAACATCAAACCAATATCATAGTGATAACTGCTTCGATTCTGCATTTCCATATAGACTAGATGCAGAAGCCTCCATTCCCAAGCCTATCGGTCAAAGAAATTTTGCAATATAAAGACAGTCTTTCAAAAAATCCACTAGTAGCAAACATCAAATGTGTATTATTCAAATTATTCCTTATCTCAGGACATCCATTTTCAAGAACCTGAGGAGGAGCATCTTACTCTATACCTCATCCCACTCAGCAGAGGAGCGGAAAGCCCTTGGCTAGGGATCCTGTTCAACACAGCAAGTGCTACAGACCACATCATAAGCTGACTACGTCTCTCTGAGTACCCAAACTTCTAGGGCAGCTGCAGTACAGTTATATAGAGTAGGACAGAGTTTATGAACACTTAACTTTTTTCTATTTTTTTAACCAGAGCACAGTAACTTCTTTTCCAACCTAATAATTTTTATGCCTTTATGTACTTAAAGTTTATGGGCTCTTATATGTCATCAGACCTGGGAAAGCACTCCTATGTCTGAAAGTGTATCTGGTTTAATTCACTGTTTTGCTTTTTTTTTTTTTTCCCCAACTACACTCATTGTGATTTAATAAAAGAGAATGATTTGTAAAGCTTGTCTCGGTCACATCCTTATACTGTCATTTATATCATCCTGTTGATGATACAACCATCTACATTTCAACCTGAAACAAAAGAAAACAAGAAACAAAATAGACAAAACCCTCACACTTGTTTTAGCTGGGCTGTTTATTTCAGATAGTGTGGCAAGAAAGCCAAAAGTAAAATGTAGGTCCCAGTTTATGAAATACCACATGCCTCATGCAACTTTCAATTAAACATCTTCTAGCCATTCTTCACTCTACCTCTTTTCTAATTCCTCAAATTATATAGTGCTGAGGTGTTTTCATAGAGAATAAAATAAAATAGAATCAGCCATTTCTCTAAGGAACATTTATTTTATAATGGTGTTTTCAAGATAGAAGTTGTATTTGCAGTAATTCAGACTTCTAGACTTCAAGAACCCTAGGTTAGTATTGTGTAAACACATGCACAGCTTCCAGACAGAGGCAGAATACTAATAAAGAGGCTCTGAAAGAGAATACCTTTCTTATTTTCTATAGACCCAGAAGCTGAAGGAATCCAAGTTACAGATTTCTAGTACTAGGGTGGATGACTGAGGCATCCTGCTACCATGAAAACAAGCAAATGTGAAAGAAAAATATTCTGTAAAGTTAACTTTCCTTTCTGCTGGGAGCTCATAGGGAAAAAAAATGAAACAAGACAAAAAACCCCATCAAACAATGACCCTCACTTATCATGTGGACAGTTTTTAAGTGTGAGGCCTTACATGCAAGTTTGTATCTCACATCTGGATGTTGAAATGAGTACTTAGTTTTACTAAAATCAGAAGACCGTGATCAGTGCTGTTATAAACACCCAGCTGCTGGAATCTGATCATATTAAAGTGTTGTATTTAAAACTGTATCTGTCACGGGACTGAAATTAAAAGCATGGAAAATTTCTTTATTTTATAACTTGGTTGGCGGACAGTGTACTGAGCCTGAGATCCCACCAAGCTTACAAACCTCATATCTAAGCAGCTGAATTCCTTCCCTGACTATTGAGCACTTAAAGTTTAAAGCTAAAATTGCCTGATGAAGCAAAGATGCATGTGGTAGAAGAACACTTTGCATCTGAGCTTTCCTGACCTTGGTTGTCCTCTTTCGCCTTCTCCTTCCAATATTTCTCTCACATTGAACAACTTGTTTAGCTCACTACCTAGACAAGTAACATACAGCACAAAATAGGCTCACGCTTTCCTTTGTCCTGGGCATTTTAGACAGAGAATAACACAGAGTCTATTACAAATAAGAGAAAAGTTTCCCCAAAAAATGCTGTAACCACTGAAATTTGAGGAAATAGAAAACAAACTAAAGGAAATTAGCAGAAAGAATCAAGTGAACACCTTATCACTGACCCTTGGCACCTATAACCAGGGGCAGACAGAGGGTCATGACCATCACGCAATGCAAGTATTGTTTCTGCTGCATAGTGAAAGAGATAACGGGTATTATACCTCCATTCTTCACGCAGTTTGGAAGAAAAAGTAAATAAGTGAAAATTATCAGGCCCATAAGGATTTAGAAAATTGTAATGCACTGAATAGATAAATAGACTCTATACAGTACACACAAAACAGTGAGGGATAGATCAGAAAGTATCTCGAGTTGGGCAGGACCCAACAAGGATCAAGTGCAATACACTGAGAATGTTAACCTCAGGCCCAAAAAAATGTTTTCAGAATTGTATACATAGTATTTGTAAAACACAGACATCAGAGTATATTCATATGAAAAGAACTGACACCAGTATTTGCTGGGGACCCTTTTTATAACTGGCAATTTTCTTTGCTTAACCAGAAATAAGAAAGGAGTACAAATGTAAGCAATTCTGATGCTGCCTTAACTGAGGAATACCATCTTAGTAAAATTAATCCAAGTGATCTACTTCCTACCTTAGAACCCTGCCATTAACTGGTTATTCTTGAATAATACTCTAATCTAGTTTAAATTTCCAGTTTAGGCTCTAGACCCTACCAAATGCCATTTTCAATTAGCAGTAATATAGCTAATACAGGATCTTAACAGAGAAATCACCTCAATCAACCCATAGATCTTTTTATACGTATAAATGTGCCTATCTACATATATATCTATCTGCAACCATGCTAAAAGTGAGCTCACATGCAGCACTGGGAGCTAACAGGAGGAACTGGAGGTCTGTTTTTCACTGCAGTGCTGCAGTCTCACTGCAGTCACAAAGATGTGGTGCAATAGCTCAAACAGTGCAGCAACGGCTGGACACAGGCTCTGTGGGAAGGACAGGCTGGGAAAATGAGGAGAGGGAGTTGCTCAGTATGTGAGAAAGCAGCAGGAATTTGTGGAGCTCTGCCTGGGACAGACAGCAAACCAGCTGAGAGCTTAGGGGTCAAGTTTAGAGGGCAGCCAAATATAGGAGATGTGAAGGTCGGTGTTGGCTATGATCTGCCTGGTCAAGAAGAAGCCATTTTCAGACTGCTGGAAGAAAGGGTCACATTCACATGCCTTGGCCCTTATGACAGGCTTGAGCTTCCCCAGTATCTGCTGAAAGGCAGCACAGCAGGACACAAGCAATCCAGAAGGTTGCTGGAGTGCATCAACAGCTCCCTGAGACAAGGGGCTGAGGACCCAACAGCGAAGTGCTCTGCTGGGCCTGCTCCTTACAAACAAGGAAGATCAGGTCAGGAAAGAGAAGGTTTGGGGCAGCAAACAGTGAAGTGAGTGTTTATTTTGAGCACAAACCAGCAAAGAACAGCAAGTTTCAGACAACCAATCACCTGCTTAAAGTTAGGTGCATGCTTAAAAGCTTTCCTGGACCAGGGCCATTATTGGCCATTAAGATATACACTGGGAAAAACAACATGCCAAATCAGTTATAATGCGTCTAAAGAGCAAATTGTGTCTTCAGCACCGCACGTACATTATTGTGCTCTGAGTTGATGAAGCATGCATAATTGTAGTGTTTGCATTAAACAATGTACTATGTTTCATGTAAATACCGTAAATAGGAGGCAAGCTGAACAAAGAATGCTGTCATACCTTTTAATTGAGAGTGGGAGGATTTAAGTTTAAAATCTTGTTGGATAACACCAATCATGCTCCTTTATAAACTGCTGAGACATTAAAGGACAGCTTTCTCTCTAGCACCCTAGGAAATATAAATAAAGCATGATGTGTTATTACTGAAAATATTTGTAAGACATTTACAAAGTCTGCAACCAGCATTATTAACTGCACAGTAACAGGGGCTTTATTCATCAGGATGTGCATGTGATTTATTCCATGTAAAAATCATTATCACAAATATCGAACATGCAGTGGATAATAAATGGCAGGGCAGTAATAAAACAAAAAGAGCTTTGTTTCAGGACACAAAAGCAAGTTGACCCTTTTGATTTATTTGTTTTTCTAAAGGAAGGAAATGCTCATTTAACAGATTAAAAATGAAATAGGGAAATTGAATGACAAAAATCTTGATGAAGATGGTACTTGTTAGAACTGTATGGAAAGATAACAAGTGATTATAACAGAAAATGTGAACAGTCCAATAAAAACCACAAGTATGATCAAAGCTGTGAAAAAAGCAATTAAGCCATTTTGACA
>JAVHNF010021596.1:10898-22800 GCA_034783455.1 Micropsitta finschii | reverse complement strand
TGCTCTTGCAGGGGGGTTGGACTAGATGATCTTTTGAGGTCCCTTCCAACCCTTGGGATTCTGTGATTCTGTGATATGGAGGTGTTGCCCTGCATGAGTTATTTGTGCAGGTGAAAATAAATGTCTATAGCTTTCTATCACCTTATCATATTTTTATAAGGGACATCTAAGCCTAGGAACCCATGAATTCCATCTGCTTTTGGACTTACAACATCTGGGTTCCTTTGGGAAGGACCCTGCTGTTAGTTCATCTGTCTTTCCCAAGGCATCACGCAGAGAAAATGCAGTGGGACAGATATATGTGCATGACCCACATATCTTGCAAATAAGCAGGGTTGGGCTTCCGAAAAATGGTAGCATGGACCAACTCTTTTTTTTTATTCTAGACTATTCCAGAAAATGCAAATGTGAATTAAGTTTGGGTTTATGTATGGGCTTAAGCCCACACTCAAAGCACACAGTGTAGATCTTCCTGAACATCATGAAAGCCTCAGATGTTCTCAAACCTTTTGGTTTGAGAAGAAACTTGTCTTTCCTTAAATAGGGAAGATTAAAAAAAACCCTCAAAATCCTATGGTATGTTTGGAATGAAATCTTTCCCCAATAGCAGTAATGACTTCAGTGGTATGAGGATTTTTCCCTGGATATCCTTGATTTTCTTATGCTTCAGGTCAATTCCTTTCTTGTGATGGTCATTGCTGTACATAAAGCTTGTGACCTATGTTCACTGCCCTTTGCCCTGCTGGCTGGTGTGTTTGGCAGTTGCAGGCTGGGTGCCTTTAACTATGACTCCCTCCAAAAGGTCTCCAAGTCCCAAGTAAATACGCTGGGCCGTGCCCCTGAGATCTTGTGCTCTGGTGTGGCAACCTGCTGGGATGCTTTTTAGGGCACACTGATATGGGAGGATGTTGTGACAGCTACTGTCTTGCTGAAGTAGGTCTTTCTTCTCTTAGTAGTCAGGTTTATGGAGTTGTATGTGTCTGAACTTACAGAACTGGAGAGGCAGCTGCACTGCATGTAGTCATCACTTTTTGCCTGTTTAATCTTTCAGGCACAAGTCAGGATCCAAGTCTGTCCAAACTAGTCCTCTGCTCAGTCAGAGGTACATGATTAGATTTAAGTAGTCACCTCAGAGAAGTATTTTTGTGCCTAAGTATGAGCATAGGGCACCTGGAGAATCAGGTCTATACTTAATACTTGTGTCTCCTTTACAATTGTGTTCTAGGTTCATTTGGCCATGGTTCGCTATCATGAAGCTGGGCGTTTCTGTGAGAAAGACAAGGAATGGGATCAGGAGTCAGCCCTGTTTCACCTGGAGCATGCTGCAGACTGCGGGGAGCTGGAAGCCATTGTTGGGTTAGGACTCATGTACGCTCAGCTGCCACATCACATTCTTTCTGAGGTCACTCTTGAGGTAAACAGAAAGATCAAAGAAAATGCCAAAATGTAGAACTGTGGTCCATTGTAGAAATAACATAACAATAGCAGGAAATAGATAAAATATTAACCACAGTTAGGTATGCTGTAGCCTCTTCAGAGAAAATAGATGATGTTGTAATTAAGGACTTGGGCAAAGCAGCAAAAAAAATGCTGCCTGTTTCTGCTTCTGCCAGCAGATTACTGCATACCTTTGGGAAGTTTCTGAAGTGATCTTTACTATTCAGCTTCAGTTTCTTTTGGCTGGGCCTCTTTCTCAGACATACTAAATACTTACAGCCATTACTGACTTGGAGAAACTGCATTTAGTGTTAGAAGAAGGAAGAGGTAGTTTTATTTAGAAACATGCATTTTAAAGGTTTTATTTGTTTTACTAGGACACAAAGGAAAACAGGAATAAAGGATTTGATTACTTGCTGAGAGCAGCAGAAGCTGGAGACCGACCTTCCATGATTCTGGTAGCAAGAGCATATGATACAGGTGTACATCTTGGTTCAGACAGGTACTGTGAATGACTGAGTAACTTGGTGGAAACTCCACTGAGCGAGGAGGGCAATGGCAGAAGCACTTGCTGTATGCCTTTCATTCACATAAAGAACTGTTATGTCAAAAGTAATGCTATGAAGTAGTGTGTTAGAGTTACTTCAAACTTGAATTACCCAGGTGTGAATAAAATACTGAGTGTACTTGAAAATCCTGGGATCAGTGAAAAAAAATGAACACAGGAGTTCTTTTGGAGATGTAGTACCCTGAAAGTAAGTTAAAAGTGTTTACAACTACCATGTGTCCTCCTTCATGATTTTTTGAAACCACTTTTTGTTTTTTGCTGTGAAAGAAGCTGTGGGACAGGAGAAATAGGTGCGGCCATAAAGTGACTACAGATGAGATGCAGCCAGATGAATGAAGTAGCTGTCACAGTTGCAGGCTTTCACTGCTGCTCGTAATAGAAGTAGGAATGGAAATTTCACAGGAACATGGTCTTAATGCTGAGGATGTTACTTTTAATTAAGGATGATCCTAAGTTTTAAGAAGTTTGATAATGCTTTTACGTCATTAAGTCGCTTTTGATTTGGCCAGTACTCCTACCTTGACAGGAGCAGTATTGTGACTCAAAACTAGATTGCGACTTGCTGAAAGGCTATACAGTGTGTTGGTTTGATAATTTATTTTGCTCTAGCATTCTAGGTGAGTTTCTAAAAGTGGACATGTATTAATTTTGTTAAGTACCAAATACACCAGGTGATGATAATGATTTTTCTGCTTTTGCAGTGTAATGTGTCTTTGTTATTTACATGAGAGTGTTGTGGTTTGCACAACAGTGAAACTCTTAGCAGTAGTGAAATTTAAAATGACATTAAACTTCTCACCAAAATGCACTGAGCATTCTCAATTGCTGCTTTTAAAATATTTATGAAACAAAACTTGCTGCAACTTTGGATTATTTCTAAATCAGTTATCTTCACAAATACAAATGCCAGACCAAAACCATACAACTAGTAAGGAAGCTCAGACTGGAGTTCAGCAAGGCACTTCGGTCTGACACTTTTCTCCTCTGTAATTACTCCATAAAGTGGTCCCAGCCTTGTCTTGATATAGTTACCTGATGCTGCCGTGCAGTTAGTGAGCCTGCATGAAAATATTTGTGTTCTTTGAGAGCTTTAAGGCTCGGAGAAGCTAGTGCAAAATTAGCACTGACTCTCCAGTGCAAAGTACATTTGTTTCCTCCTGTACCCGTCTTCAAAATGTGTTTTTAACTTCAGAGTACAGGATTGGAAGGAGGCACTGTACTGGTACAATGCTGCATTGAACATGACTGACTATGATGAGGGAGGTGAATATGATGGCACTCAGGATGAGCCCCGGTATCTGCTCCTGGCCAGGGAAGCAGAGATGTTAATGACAGGAGGGTTTCACCTGAATAAGGATCCACAGAGATCAGGTGAGGCCCTATTTTGTTTCTGTAATCAGTAATCTTGCTTTTCCTTCCCTTTTCCCCCAGCATGTACCCCAAAAATACATTAACTGTTTCAGCTGTTAGAAAACATATTGAGGATCAGTATCCTCAGATGTGTGGCTGAAACTGTAATGATGCTGGGTGATGCAAGGCTGGAAGGAGATCTTGCCAATGATAGTAGTAGGCGGTGCCAGGTCCAAACCTGTGACATACTGAGTCACTAGCAAGCAACCTTCACTCTGTGTCAGGCCACTGAACTGCAGGTTGCTGCTTGTATTTTGAGTTACACCCATGAACCCCAGGCCCCACATAACATCGGCTTAGTTGTGTAATCTGCATGTCATGTATCTAAGTCCTAGAGTCGTCTTGGGGGATCCTACAGGCCAGTTGTATTTCCAGACCTTCCAAATACATTGAAGAGCCATCAGCAGCCACTCTTATAAGAAAAGCCAGATTTCCAGCTAATGTAACTCTACTGACACTATTAAAATAGACCCGTACATCCAGCGCTGTAGTTTGACTTCACTTTCTAGTTTTGTCCTTTAATTGCTTCAGGGTAAAGAGATGTGTTTTCTTTACCCTGTCAACACAACTGATACTATTTCCTCTTCTAGGTGATCTGTACACCGAAGCAGCAGAAGCAGCAATGGAAGCCATGAAAGGCAGACTGGCAAATCAGTACTACCAAAAAGCAGAAGAGGCTTGGACAATGATGGAAGAATAGCAACACAATTAAGCTGTTCTCGTATATAATTATTTTACAGGCTTGCTGCACTTGCAACTAAAAGGATGTATTTTTATGTGGTGTTGACAGTTTCTTTTCTGGTATTTTAGTTTCCTAATTTTTATTTTTGAGGAGGAAAATCCAATTGTAAGGGCTATGTACAGTGCCATAGTATAGCTGGTGTTTGAAAGCTGTAATGCAGGCACACTTGACCTTTTGTATTTTTTAACTGTTAGAACTGAGGGGCCTCATTTTTTTTGTTTAGGTTTCACATGTCATTTTTACACAGCAAATGCTCAGTATGTTTGCATTTTTCTTCTGCTCCTCACACACAGGAAAAAAAAAAAAACAAACAACATTTTCCTAAATTCTCAGCATTTCTTCTTCATTTTTGGTGTCTCTCACTAAATTTGCATGTGAGCAAAATTTTCAGTTTGAGCATGCAGCTATTCATTTTAATAAGTAGTCCCACTCTTTTCCACTGGTGGTGTTGGCGCTTCTGGTACTCTTCTCAAATGAATTCCAGGTAGAATCCTTACAGTGTGGGGAGGGGCAGGGAAGGTGCTTCTGATTGGCAATGAGGATATTCAGGGTAGAATATGTTTTATTCACTACCAACATTGCATATTTTACCATCAGAAAATGGCTGATGCTCCTGATGAGGTGACTTTCATCATTTACCTTTCTCATTTTCACATTTTGCACCAAATAATAACTTACTTACATAAAATTCTACTGATCTTATGTGATACTTGTCAAATGATGTACAGTAGCAAGATCTGTAATATGTGGATAACATGAAGTTATTTTTACAGTGACATCTCAATTCTCAGTGAAGCTAGATCATCTCAATTAAAGTGAGAATACACCTTCCACCATTTCCAGAGGGAATTTTGAAAAGGTTAGAGGCTGTTGATTTACCTGTTTTTATGTATAGAAAATAATTTGTTTCAAATAGCTTTTAAAATAGTGTTTTATCTGTGAATGATTTCAAATGCCAGTTAGATAAAATTGCTGGTTAAAAAGAGAAAACAATATTATCCCCATACACTTGATTTTCTGTGTCCTGTTTGCATAACCTTAATCAGTAATCGAAGGACAAATGGTGGTGATTGAATCGTCATTGTATAGAGATAAATTTCTTCAAAATCCAGTGTTATATTCTAAAGCTGTTGTCCCATCTGTACAGTTAGTACAGAAGCTGTTCCTATTTCTTGGTCATGATTTACACTCATTTTGCAGGAGATTAAGATGGAAACTTCTCGGCCTTACAGCCTCCTGAGGGTGTAAATTGATATGAGTAAGGAGCAGCCCCTCTGAAGTGCTGAATGACCAGTAATGCTAACCAGCCTCACTTAGCCAAGCTTTTAAAAGCATGCTTAAACTAAGCAGGGTGCTAGATGATGCAGTTGATTTCACTGGGATTTCTTGCATGCATAGCCAAGTAATAACGAATTTCTTGTAAAATGTAGAAACCATTGGAGGAACAGAAATCAGTTTGTCCTTTCCTGTGTGAGTGCCTGTCACCGGGCTCCAAAGTTGCGCTCCCCATTTACTCTCTCTGTCAAACAGATCATAGAATCATAGGATAGTCTCAGTTGGAAGGGACATTAGAGATCATCTAGTTCCAAACCCCTGCCACCAGACAGGACACCTTCCTTTGGACAGCTTTGGTCTTGATGATCTTAATCATCTTGGTGATCTAATCCAATCAAATCAATTCTGTGATTCCACCAGACCAGGTTATTCAAAGCCCCATCCAACCTGGCCTTGAACTGCCACGGATGGGGCAGGCACAGCTTTTCTGGGAACCTGCACCAGTGCCTCATCACCCTCATAGTAAAGAACTTCTTCCTAGTGTCTAATCTAAATCTAATATCTTCCAGTTTAAATCTTCCATTCCCCTGAGTACTATCACTGCATGCCCCTGTAAAAAGTCCCTCTCTGTATTTCTCATTTCTTGAATTGTCATTTAAACAATATTCAAGCATGATGTTAGTGTCTGAAAGAGGTGATATCCTCCTGGTTAAGGCAGTGAGATGGGAAGATTTGAATCCTTTCTAGGAGAGAAGGAAAAGTTATCCTAGGATGTTGTACTTCTGGGTGGATGCTGTAACCCCAGGCAGTTGTAGCTGTGAGTAGCCTTGCAACACATGGCCACATTTTCTTGCTCATGGCCTTTTTATTTTGGTTTTGTTTTATTGTAAAGGTGAAGCTCTTCACCCATTAATGGAGGATTGCTTAATTTCTAGGTCTCAATTGGACTTAGGTAGATAGTAAGCTAGGTACTAAAATAACCAGACTTTTGGACCTAATAAGCTGAAATAGAACCAGAGTTTGTAGAATCTCATATCAGATGGATGTTCTAAGTGCCTAGCAAAAGGTCTGCTTTAGGTGCCTAAAGCCTCTTTTGGATGTGGCCTTTTTGCTCTTCATAACATGAAAATACCAGCTGTTAATGAAAGGTGAAGGTGCCATTTGCTTCTGAAGACAGCTGAATAGTCAGTGTTTTGTGCAGAACTGATACAGTGTAGGCACTATAACAGGTTCAGACAGAAGGATTTGTTTTCCTCATAAGGTGTTGCTGCCAAGTCTTTGAAATCTTGTTTGAGAAGGAAGCATATGTAACACCAACAACCACCATGTAGGGAACAGATCAGATTGAGTGTGCCCATCCACAATGTGTACATAAAGGGCATAGAGTGTAATTATTGACACTTTTTGATGTAGTTTAATTTGCTAAATTCAGTAGTTCCTGACAGTTCTCTGTAGATCTGTTATGTAAATGTGGACACAGCTCAGTGAAAAGGTTATGATGATTAATTCTTTGTGGCAAATGCTACTTTTTTAGTGATGTAGACTACCTTCTGCCCTAAGGTGTTATCATATTTTTTAGCTGTACAATAAATAGAATTGACAAATAATTTGCAAATGGAAAATGTTTACAGAGATATGCACAACTTCTTCTGTGACATTCTTTGGAAGAGAAAAACTATATATTTGACAGACTCTTGGAATGATATTGCTATAATGCTGTATTTTTAATCTATTCACAATGAGTAAATAAAAATCTTGTATTTTCAAAAAGTGTGGAAACAAATCTGAGGCTCAGCCTGCCAGACCTTACCGGGGTTCAGTGTTTCCAAATGGCAGTGAAAACATTGCCTGGGTAAGGAAAGGGAGGTGGAAGACTTTGTATGTCAGACATGCAAATACCAATTGCCTGCATCACTTGGTCCTCTCATTGACTTTGTCTGGTTTCATTCCGGCTGGTCAATAAAGCTGGTTTTTTGGTCACTTTTCTCAGCAGAGTTTTAGTTACTGCATGCGGGGGGTTGGTTTTGTGTTTTCCTTTATAATCTGCCTAAGTTCAGTCCGACTGTTGCAAGCTTCCAGAAACCCTCTGTGGAGTTTTCATTCTTTCATCTCTGATTTCATTTGCTTTTAACAGTCAAAAGTAACTAACTGGGAGGCAGTAACTAGATGTATACCTGCAAAATCTGTTTTCCTCAAGAAAACTTAAATGGTTGATGTGCTGTTATGTTTGCATTCAATTAAACATGGATGTCTGTAAGTGATATGGCAGATGTAAAGACTGAAGTGTCCATTTGCAGGACTGCTGTGTAGAGGCATCCTTGTGCCTTCGGTCTTTGTTTGGTCCTGCTAAAAGAATAGAAATACCTGGCCTCTTAACGATTTGAGGTCGGGGGAGTTCTTCGTCACAGCTACAGTATCTAATATCACGCTGTTATCTTCATTGTGATTTATTCCCCTTTCTGTTCAAGAGTAAACTGTCTGATACTGGCCCTTTTAAGCTGTTAAAAATGGAGCTCTTAATGTTGCTTTTTTATTGCTTTATTTAGACAGGTGTAATTTGTTATACCTGTACAGATTAAACAATGTGAAATTGTTCTGTAGCAAAGGCACTTTGAAATAGCAGAATCTCCTAGCAAAAGAGGGCCTCCTTACTCTAGTGTCACTAAGGTGAAAAATGGTGACGTTTGGTACTTGTCTTTAGCTATAGCTTCTACAACTGAGAGATGAAGTGTTTGGGAAGTGTAACAAAGGAAGTGGAATAGCATCCATCAGATAGCATAGAGACAGCCAGCACTTACAGCTCATAAAGTGTAAATAAGAATATTGACTGTTTCTTCATTATTGGTTTATGGGACTGATTTGAATCTCTGTTCCCCACAGGTATGCTTTCACTTTTGAGAGCAGAATGACTGCTGACAGACACAGTTGTAGTTTAGGTAGGCCAAATCAGGCTTTCTCATCTTAATTTTAAAAGGGAGGATTTCAGTGGAACCTCAGGTTGGATTCAGGGCCATTGCTCCTGGTGGCGAGTCAGGCCATGCGCAGGTTTAAGTTCAGGCATCTCTCATGTGCCTCCTACTACTGGGGACTTGAACACCTCATGGGGACAGCTCATGGGTTTGTAACCATCGGGCCTGGTTCTTGGTCTGGACACAGTTAATACAGATGTTGGCTCTTTGCTGTTCTGTGGCTAACTCCTGTGCCAGAGAAGCAATACAGTGAGGCTGATAGAAGTTCACTCTTTTTTTAATTTGGAAAAGGGCCCATAATTATCTTACTTTGCACTGATAAAATGAGAACCCTGGTGACCCAACTGCCAGCCCCAAGGAGCAGCCTGTGCTCTTATCCCCTGTAAGTGCCATTCATGGCTGACTTGAATAATCTCGGGTGCACAGGCTTCCTCCAGCGGTGAGGAGAAGCATCTCTGTGGCCAGGCGCAAACATTTCTGGGACAGAAGCTGAACTCATCCATGCTGGGGCACACATCACTTCTCTCGGAGGGTGTTGGTACTACTCACTGGGCAAAAGGACCTGTGGGGCTGAGCAGCCTTTGTAATAAGAAAACCACTTTTAAGATGTGTGCCATGCAGTTTCTCACGTGCATTATCACCCCCCTCCACCCCCCCCATTGAAAGTGCAATGCTGCAGATGGTACCCTATGTCCACTGCTGCCTGGACAAGAGCTTAGAGACTGCTAAATCAGACTCCTTCCCTGAACTTTTCTGTCTGAACGGAAGTTTGCTGTGTGAAGCCAGTTGAGGTCTGCTCCTCCCAAACCTCTCCTGCTTTTTTGCAAAGCCAGGGCCGTGGGAGGAGTCAGTTCCCTTCTGTTCTTAGAAAACCCTGCATCCTTCTAAAAAGGCAGTGAACGGGGAGTGTGAAACTGCAGCAGTGCTGAAGGATTCCATTCACACATACGTGTGTGTGCTGTTACTTCTCAGTGCTTGTAGGCAGTGAATGAAATTTTTAGGAAGACTCTGCAAAGCTGCAGCCTCTTGTAATGGTGAGGGTGCTGAGGCCCTGGCACAGGGTGCCCTGAGAAGCTCTGGCTGCCCCATCCCTGGCAGCGTTCAAGGCTAGGTTGGACGGAGCTTGGAGCAACCTGGTCTAGTGGTAGGTGTCCCTGCCCATGGTGGAGGGTTGGAACTGCTTTGAGATGCCTGCCACCCCAAACCAGGCTATAGTTCTGTGCTTTGTGACCTCAGCTGCCTGGTGCCCCTTGGGAGTCTCTGTCCGCATTTTGCCTCAAAGTCCGGTAAGTTTTCTTGAGGAATAAAAGTTACCGTCTTAGTTTAAATCACAGCACCAGCCAAGCCTGGTCTCGAACACTGCCAGACATGTGTTCCACTCCCCTTTTCACAACAGCTGTACTGACTGCTGCTGCTACTGCAGCCTGCTGTGCTGGAAGCAAAACACCACCACGTCAGCGATGACGTCTGCTGATTTTTGCCTCTACCAATTCAGCGAGTTGTAGCTTTGCAGCAAAAATTATAATACATCGGGTTTAGTATTTGTCTAGGCGTTCTGAGGGGGTGCACAGGCAGTGCCCCCACGTACCGCAAAGGCGGGTGCGCTGCGCCCTGGCATCTACGTGGCAGTGGGTCTGTCGGATTGGCCCCAAGTCCAAACCCCGGCCCAGCCTTGCCCTCAGCTGCGCTGGGTCCCCGCGAAGCGCTGCCCCCTCACAGCCCGTTCCCGATCGCAGGGCACCGCTGCAGTTACACCGGGTTGTAGACCGGGGTTGAAGTACCCGCCGTGTTTTAGTTTTGAGGTGGAAGCGGTGTGCGGTAAGAGCGGCTGCCCGGGGCCGACGCGACTGAGGGAGAAAAGACAGGAAAAAAGCTTTGTTGGAGTATAACTGGAGGCGAAGAAAACGCTCATACGGTGGTAGGGTGGCCGAGCGGTCTAAGGCGCTGGATTAAGGCTCCAGTCTCTTCGGGGGCGTGGGTTCGAATCCCACCGCTGCCAGGAATGTTTTCGCTCCTTTTTCCTTCCCAGGAATACTTTTCCTCCTTTTTACTTCCCATCTATCCTTTTATGCGCCACTTCCCCCACTTCCTTTATTCTTCCTCCCTTCTCCTCCTCCTCCCCGGACAAACTGGGATAATTTCAAACCCAGGAATTCCTTAGCCACCTTCTTCCCCTCTGTCCTGTCCCCTCATCATCTCTGGAAAAGAAACTAAGGAACAAGCTGGCGTTTTGGTCAAAAACTTGAGGTGTTTGGGAGTTTTGGAGGGGTCTAATTTTTTTAGCACCGGTCGAATCGGCTTTTACCAACCAGGAAAAAGGAAAAGCAGAGGAAAACAGACGTGTTTCTGCCCGGTCTCAAACCGGGGACCTTTCGCGTGTTAGGCGAACGTGATAACCACTACACTACAGAAACTAACATGTGGGGTCTTTCCTGCTATGACGCCCTCGGAGGGGGGGGGGGTGTCTCCTGCTCCCCAGATCCCTGCTGGGATTTGGGAAAAGGAGGAAAATCCTGCTTTTCGCATGTGTTTCTAGCCATAATTGTATTATTTCCCTGCAAATCCCACCTTCCTGTAGGGCTGCTGGAGGGGGAGGGTGTGCACACAGCCACTGGAATGCCCTCGGTTGGGTTTTGTGTGCTTTGTGCTCGAGTAACAATGTTCTTTATCATTCCTTATGGATTAGTTGGGAAATAACGAATGGCGTATTCCTTATGGGGAGAAGCTTTGGCAAAGCTCCTATAATGAACCCGACTTTTGGGAAACCCCCCCCTCTTCTTTCTATCGCTTACACGTCTCTTGTCCTGACCTTGGCTCACCCCAGCTCCTGAAAGGCTTTTATTTCTAGAGTTACACCCAAAAGGAGCCGCTTATTCACAGCTTCTATTAATAAAGATGGGGCTTGGGTTTCTTGCTTTAGCACGGGAGCCGAGCCAAGAGCAGCTCGGGAGAAGGGCCAGCCCCTGGGGGAAAGAGCTGGAGCGTCCCTGTGTACCCACAGCGATGGGAAATGCTGAATTCCCAGCGGGAGGTTTACGCATCGCCTCTTCTTTGTGTGGCTTGGGAGGGTAACAAAAGGCATTAGCAGGGAAGGGTTGATTTCTAAGGAACAGGGAAGTTCGGGTGCGTATTTGAGCCGTGTAATGGCAAAAAAAAAGGTCCCGAAACCTGGTTTGGATTCACTTCCTTTTTCTGCTGAGCTGCTGAGAGTGCTGCGGCTGGAATGGGACCTCAAAAAGCTGCGGAAGGAAGCGGAAAAGAATGACCAGTTTTCGTTTAAAATGATGATTATTAACCAAGCAAAATCGAACAGAGGAAATAGGAAAGAAGGGACCAAAAGTAGGGCTCGTCCGGGATTTGAACCCGGGACCTCTCGCACCCAAAGCGAGAATCATACCCCTAGACCAACGAGCCGCGCTGATGGAAGGATTCCCGGTGCAGATCTCGGTGCGGGGAGCGGCTCTGTCCTGATCCCGGTCCCGGGCCCCCCCCCCCCCCCCC
>JAVHNF010021596.1:0-10798 GCA_034783455.1 Micropsitta finschii | reverse complement strand
AGCGGTCTAAGGCGCTGGATTAAGGCTCCAGTCTCTTCGGGGGCGTGGGTTCGAATCCCACCGCTGCCAGTGGGTCTTTTTCTGTTGCCGCCAGATGCAGCGCCCCCTGGTGGCTCTGCCGCCCGTGAGAGCATTGTGGGTAGGAGGAGGTCCGCGTCCCCACGTGCCGGCAGGAGTGACGCCAACATGGCCGCTGCCTAAACGCTACTCGTCGCGCCGCGCACCGCCACCGGGGAGCCGGCGCCCCGCTGCCCGTGCCGGCCCGACGCTAGGTAGGCGGCTGCGGCGCTCATTTTGCGCCAACCCTGAGGGGACCCTGTGGGCGGTGGAGGTGGAGGAGTGTGGGCTGGGCTGAGGTGGGCATTGCCTGCCCGGGGTGGGCTGTGAAGAGGGGACTGTCTGCCGGCTTGGCACCGCAGCTAGTACGGGCTGCTTGGGGCCGCCGCCGTGCGGGAGGGACCCTCAGAGGAGCCGGCGCGGAGTGGAGCCGCCGTGGCGGCGCCCCTGAGGGGAGCGGGCGGGGGTCCGGTCCTAGGCCGCGGCTCCTCGACTCCCTTCACAGCCCGGATCTCCCGGGGCTGTGGAGCGGCGGCACCGGTCGGGCCGGGGCCGCTCCCCCCGAGGCCGCTCCCCCCGAGGCCGGCAGTTCTGCGCCTCTCGTCTTGGAAGGGCGCAGCTCACACCTCAGAAATGCGGCTGAGCATCGGCTCTGCGGGGCTGGTAGCGCTGCCCTGCTGTGTCGGTGTCCGTTTGCCTTACCCCTTGCTAGGTGCGCGCTTGGGCAGCCGGCCGTGGCCTCCCCTCCCTGCGCTCCCCCCCTGCTACCGGGTGCTGTGTCTGGGGCGGCAGGCTTGCAGGTTGGCAGAAATGAAGAAGCCGCGGTGGGCGAGAGCACTGGGGTGCTTGGGACCGCCGACGTGGAGGGAAGATGAGGCTTGGCACCGAGACTGGGGCTGCCCCTGCGAGAGTTACCACGCAGCAGTGAGCAGCTTAATCCCAGCCCCAGAACAGGCCTAGCACTTGGGTACATAAACGTTGGGGTGTTAAAGAGAGGTTCATGCGTAATGCACAGTCTCTTAAATCCTGAAGATGTGGTTCAGCGACATCCCCTCCAAAGAGAGGTCCTGATGGAGAGGAGACCTCTTGGGGTTCACTACCAAAAGATGACTGTGCAAAGCTGCTTGCAGATAAGCAGAGCAGGAAGAGAGCTAAGCAAATAGTTAGGTCAAAATGGTAATTATCATCAATGTTTGGAAGGAGCTTCAGCTTTTTTTGCAGCTTCCATTTTACAGTATGCCATGGGCCACCTTGGGCTAGAGGATTGCTGCTAGGGCTGGGCTGAGAGAAGCCTACAGAAGAAAGTTCAGGTGCCAGAGGGAATTACGGTAGTGATTCAGGAGATGGCACTTTTCCTGCTTTCCTGGTTCATTATCTGTACTTTAAGGCACTGATGCAGCAGGAGTTCCTGGCCTTTCCTGCACTGCATAATTATACACAAAGACTGTTTCAAGTTTCAGTGTTGGGACTTTGGGGATCTATTATTACTGATAAATTCGGGTCATGCTGAGACCTGAATTTGCTGGAGCATTTATTATAAGCCTGGCTAAACATCCGTGTGTGTCAGCAGACATGTTGATTGGCAATTTTCCTTCTTACAGTTGTATTAAAGTCTGTGGTAATAAATGTTTTAAAAAGACAGCTCTAGTACTCAGATGCCCTTCTGAGCTCCAACTTAGAGGTAGGATTCAGTTGCTGCATCACTGATTTTTACAGTTCTTTAACCACAGTATTTTTCTTCATTGGTTCTCAATTGATGATGTTGCAGGCAGCTAATAAGTGGTTTCATTGGTCCTATAGTTGGTCACATTGCAGGAGAAAGATTTGCCCTCCTGCAACCAATTCTAAAGTATAATGATTCATACTAATAAGTTGCATTCTATTTTGATTTGCGCCTTGAAGGAAAGTCCCTTTTAAAAGAAAACAGTTATGCCAGAAGGAAATTTGAAACTGATGATGACTATGTTTGCTATCTCCTAGTGTTTAATTCTGTTCTATCAGTTTTATGGTGTCATATATGACAAATGTAGAAATGAACTCCACCATGTACCTATATATACACTATAGACATAGAAAGCTTCATTCTGATTCAGAAGGTTCCTTCACGTTGCATGAGTATTACAAATGGTGTTGGGACACACTCCTTCCTATTTATAGAGCTGTCATTGTCAGGCTCCAATAAAAGGAGCTGTAGTCATTCTTTATCCTTGCCTGAATAAGAAAAAATGTAATCTCTGTAATACAACATTTTCCTTGAGTACTGACAGCTGCATTCATAAAGACTTTGTCTATAATTGTTAAAGCAGATGACAGACCAGAGACCAGGCCCTTCAGGCTGTTTCCCTTTCTCTCCTTAGCCCAGGAAATCTTTATTTCTCTTCTGGAAAGTGAAATAGCTTTCTCAGGAGAGAGGAAAAGCTAGTACATACTTGGCACAGGCTGTCCAGAAGGGAAGGGTGGTTCCCAGTCCTCTCAGGGGGGTGAGGAAAGAGGGTTTGGACCCAAGTCTCCCACCTTCTGGTATTCACATGTTCTCACACATCTTGGGCATCCTCCAGTCATCATCTCTGTTCTGAATGAAAACTGCTGTTGTTCCACTTCATGCAATGCTGTCAAGCTGGCATTACAGGAGCCTGCCGTACCAGGCCACCCAGGGGATATGACCAGAGCAAGCAAAATTGGAACTCGCAGATCTAATTTCTGTAAAGCAACATACTTATGCATGTATTTCTGGGAAGAACTGAGTGTCTGACTGCAGGAAACGCTGATCTCTGTCAGGTGTCACATACAGTTGTGCAGTAACAGCCTCAGTCTGTGCTTAAGACACTGGCTTTTACTATGAAGGTTTTGCATTTTTACAGAATTATTTCAAATATGAGTCTGAAATGTTATGAAGGGGTAAATTCTCAAATACAGATACATGATGGGAAGAGCCAGGGATATGCTGGTGCTTAAAGAAATGGAAAATTCCAGTTCAGTACTGGGAAGGAGGGGCACTTTTTTGGTAGTGGAAAATGTGTAAGTGAAAAATATGGAATCATATTTCCAGGTGAAGTGGCAGAAACAATGTAAACAAACCAGAGGTGTTGCCTGAATGAAAATCTGCCCGTGTAGTGATATTGATAACACTCATACCCAGAATATCTATCCAGCCTCTCTGAAAGGTTTCTTAGATAACTGCATGCATATTAACATCATGTTCTGAAAAGTCTGAAGGTCTGTTGAAATATCCTGAGCTGCTCAGATTGTGGTGGCTTGTGTATTTCAATTAAAAACCCACCACCATCTTGGATGTAACATGGATGCTGGCTGCTTCCTTTCCCAACCTCTCTGTTGCCAGCTCATCCTGGATGCTGCCTCTTTCTCTTCCTCTGTGGGAGGTCTAGCAAAGAAGCAAGCTGTCATTGGGAGTAGAAGGCAGTAAAGGAAGGTTACTCAACGTAAATCTCATTTCTTTGCCAGATTATCTTTGTTGTTAAAACTTTCCTTGATCAGTTTGTGAGAGGTCTTATTTTTGTATGGCTATCTTGACCAGTACCGGCTGAGTAACAGTGTCTTAAATGATCTGAACTGATTTACACTGTTGCAATGGCATCCCAAATAATTTGTAGATCGTTTTGTTAGATTTCAGCAGAGGAAAACTATCACCGCTTTAGCTGAGGGATCATTTTTTTATTCAAAGATCTGAACCAGACATGACACTGACCTCAGCACTGGATTGAACATGGAAGACTCTTTGCTCTAGAGCACTCAGCACCCAGTTAATATAAGAGTCTTATTTTCTTTGGAGTTGGTTTAGTTACAAAGTAAAATCTGCTGTTCTGATGATTTCACAGGACTTTAAGATGAGGACCGTATTTTAGAGCAATGCGGTCTGAAGCATGATAGGTCAGGAGATAAGGCTGCAGCATGACAGATGAAATCAAGGTCAGCATATTCACGGA
This sequence comes from Micropsitta finschii, assembly GCA_034783455.1. Taxonomy (NCBI): domain Eukaryota; kingdom Metazoa; phylum Chordata; class Aves; order Psittaciformes; family Psittacidae; genus Micropsitta; species Micropsitta finschii. Next base: position 6,797 of record JAVHNF010021596.1, on the reverse strand, counting down.
TGGGAGCATTGTTTGGTCCCAAGCGCAGGGTTTACACGGGCTTTTTTATTCTCTCACCACTTTAGGTGGGAGCTTTCTCTTTTATCTTCTTTCAGGGATTTTTCCTGAGGAGGGAAGCTACTGCCCCATGTGCCACTGTCCATAAGGACAGTGGTGACTGCAGTGGCAGTTTCAGAGCTCATACATGCTGACTGACCAGCCAATGCACTTGCAGATATGCTGGCTGGAAAATCACCTGCTGCCTGTGTACTATAGTTATGCAGTATATAAAAGATAAACTTTCTGCAGGTATAAAAGGCCTGTCTTTCCCTCTGTAGAACACTGTTTTAGTGGTTTCTTTCATACAGAACAGGCTTTCAGAAAAGTTACACAAACTGACGTATTTTTGAGACACTTGTTTCTTAAATTTGGTGTCTGTCAGGATTCTGAAGCATTAGGGACCTGATCATTCAGACGCATACATTCCCACAAAACTCAGACTGAATACATTGCCACTAAAAGTAATCAAGTTAACTTGAACAAATACTCTACATAGTACATGGCACAGATGTATTGACTCATATGACATTTCTGTTTTCTTTCAGGTTGTGCCAAGGAATAAGTCAAGAAAAAGCTTTTTGTATCTTAGCATGGCAAATAAAGAAGATGATCCAATTATACAAGAGGTAAAAGTGCTATGTGGCAGCAGTGCTTGTACATGAGGTGCTTTTCTTTATTATTCCTGGTGTTCTTGCATTGCTGAAACAATGTGTCATCTGCATCAGTGGTTATCTTATAACCAATGGCTTGGTCTGTGCAAGAAAATACATTGTGTGGGCCAAATATATGGCCCATGGTATCTATTTTGCCAAAATACTGGTATATATGTTGACAGATTCAGCTTAGATTTTTCACTCTTCATAATCATTCCATGTCAGAAGAGGAAAACAGGTGGGGAACTTGCTTTTACCACTATGTGTTTCCCATGACCCTATTGTATGTCTCTGAGGGCTTTAAAAAATCAGAATGACTTTGATGAGTTGATACTGTTAAATATGAAGCTGTTTCATGCCATCTGTTGAAATAAGCAGTTGTATTCTGACTCTGGACTTACATGAAGGAATTCTGTGCCCCAAAGAACAGTCACAGTCTTCTGTTCACTTTTATGTCTGAATTTACATACCAGAAGTGCAAGGAAGAAAAAAATCCATGAGGAGTGGGAATTGTCAGGAGTGTATCTAAAGATATCTAAGATGGCAGCTTCCATATGTGCATATTCATGAAACATCCGTGGATTTTTCTATGCTGGTGGCAAAACGCTAATACTGAATTAGATTTGGGTAGTGGTTGTCTTTTGTCTTGATTTAGAAAGATTTTATGACAAAATACTAGTGCTGAAGTTACTCTTCAGTCGTACTGCCAAAGAGAGAACTTCATCTTTCTGTAATTGTGGTAACAGATTCCCTTCAGCCCCTTGGAAAAACATTTTCCTCTTTCAGTTCAGATTTGTTTCCCAGGTTTCCTTAGAGAAGTAAACCACAGCTAAAGCCACTGTCTGCTGCCCCCTCATAGTGGGTTTTTCTTGTTTGTTTGTTTAAAAAGCCGACTGCAGAATTCATGTTGAAATCAGCAGAGAGGAGACCTTTCAAAAGAGAGTCATAAATGTGTTTTATGTTAGAGTTTTAATGAAAAGCCAATAGTTAAAACTGTCAGCATTTGAGCTCTAGGGATGGTACTTTTATCAATTACAGCTGGCATCTGATGAAAGTTGTTTGGTTTGCTTTTTAGATTGACGTGTTCCTGGCCAGAAGTCTGCTGGAGAAGCTGTATCTATTTCAGGTATTTCAGTTAACTTGTGGACAGTGATAGTTTGTTTAAAATAAATTTAAACAAACAGCAGTAACTTTCCTTACTGCTTCAGCCTGCCAAGATCTTTGATATAGGCAAGCCTGTTTGGATCTCAGTCAGTTTTGAAATACTTAATATTAAATCACTGCCAAGAGAGAAGTTGTCATTTTATGGCACAGGCTTGTCATTAAATCGCTCCCTTTAACCACCCTAGGGGAGTGCTTTTAGTAGATGATGTCTTTTTATCGTGGTTTTGGTAAATTAGCAGTCTGTCAGCCATCTTCTGTCATCACTGATTTTTACCATCTTTACTAAACATGTTTCTTTAGGACTGGCCCTATTTAGAACATCATCAGTATCCATAAATTAGTGTGAGACATCAGAAGAGCCCCCTTACGCTATGGAGATAAAATCAGCTAGTGATTAAGTGCAAGGTGGAAATGTGTTAGGAAGGTAGAGATCTGTTTTCCCTTCTGCTGCTGAATTTCTCTAATAATTTTATCCTTGTGATTCACTTTTCCCATCTGCAAAATGGGAAGTATGTTGAAGCTGTTGGATGAAATGTTCAGCATAAACCAGTGATGCCCACTGGCAAGCCCAGTGCCTCCTGTCCAGATCCTCTGCATGGTATGTGCCAGCAGAAGCAAGCACATTAGTCCAGGCCATGCAACCTTGCCCCTGGAACACCTACTCACAGTTGCTCTATGTCAGGAGGGACCATTGATTAGTGATGGAGCCTCTGGGTGTTTAAGAGAAACGGCAGCTCTGAGCAGGATGCTGCTGTGGCTGGAAAATTTCATGCGGGTACCACACTATCCCCTCAGCATTCCCAGATGGTTCAGAAGAGAGACTCATGTGGCTAAACCTGGGTTTCGTGTCCTGACTACATGTGACCTATATCCTGTAAGCTAACACTACTTGTGCAAACCCACAGATACTTTACTTTTAGATAATAACTCTCCAAAGAGTTAATGCTGAGGGGTAGGGTTTTAATTGCTTTTAACACTTCCTTTTTCAGCTGGACTAATGTGAGATTAATGTAAGACATTTTCCTGTGTTACAGTTTATTGAGGGACAGGAAGGGGGTTGGGTAGCGATAAAAACAGAGGACTGAGGGGAAAGCAACAGGCTTTCTAGGTCATACTCCCAAATACCCTGATGACTCACAAATCAGTCAAGTAATGTCTTTTCTTGATGTCTTGTATCCATCTGGCAAGTGGGACGAAGGGACAGGAAAGATTGAATTAATTTCCATGAAGTTCTTCGATCTTTAAATGAAGAGGGGTTTATGAAATGGATTTGTTTTCCAGTATCCTATTCGTCCAGCTTCCATGACCTACGATGATGTTACGCATCTATCAGCAAAAATAAAGCCAAAGCAGCAAAAGGTTGGTCATCATTTGAGTCCAGTCTATAAATTTTATTTTATGTTGTGCAGAATGTACTTGGGAAACGCACAACGTGCTGTTAAGCTGTTACAACTATGCAGCTACTTGCAGGACCAGATCGCTGTGCTTGGAGGTATGGGGGAGTCTTTCATTGTGCCTGTAAAATTAGAGTTTAGAATAAGAGCGGTTTATAAAGAAAGGAATTACAGTCATGATGGAAAAGCCATTCTTAATATGGAATCACACAGGAAAACGTAGTTCCTAATGCTATTTCAGTCTGTAGGTGTTCATGTGAATACATCTTGATTTGTAAGATCTTTACAATAGTCAGAAAAGAGTTGAGGTTTTGAGGCATACGCTGTCTTTTAGTGTCAGTGTGAGTCTTGATTTCTGTCTTGCCTGACCATGAATCATTTTGAAGTCAGTGAGGTTGTATAGGTAGTGAATATATAGACAAAGCCAGAATGATTGCACTTGCTTGCAAATGTATCCCAAAACTGTGGCTGTGATTTTAAAATGCCTTATTTAAAAAATGCAGAAATAGATGTCTATGATGTCTTTTATTTTGGGAAATATTTAGAAGAGTGCTTATGTGAACCTTGGAGTTAGGATGCATGTTGTGTTCAGGAAGTATGCTGTTAAAATTAGCAAACATTTGCATTGTAATCCGTCTGGAGACTTGCAAAGCTGCCATCTCATCCAGGGACTTATAATTACTTCAGTTTGCAAGTAAAGTAAAGGGGAAAAAATAAGGCAATAGCTGTGATATTCAGCACATCCTGACGAAGAATATATACTGTATTGTTACAGTATGTAAATAGAAATGCTGTGCAGGAAAATGCTTATTTTTGAACATTTGTCTGAAGTTGAAAGTTTAAGGAGAGAAGTAGTTCTTCTTGTAGCTAAAAGCTTGGAGCTTGTTTCCATGCTTCAACCAGTGTAAATCAAGAATAACTGTAAGTGAGCTGCAACCTCAAGCTGACCTGAATCGAGGCGTTTGCCTCTGAGGAAGACATAATTACTTTATATTGCTTGGTACCCAAACTAGAAGGAAACATACTATAAATTTGAGAGATTCTGAATGGATCCTCAGCGATGGGGAGGCTTGAAGGGTATTGCTTATGCGCTTGATCTGTACTTGGTAAGTAAAGCAGACTGATAATGTAGTAGAAGGTATCCAACAAAGTGAAAATGTATTTTAAGGCTGCCTAAAGAAGTCGTTTTTCTGCTCCCGTTCATTTCTATGGGAGTTGGTATATCTCCAGCTTGTTTTTAAAACATCCCTATCTTACAAAACCCCGTATATAGGCTTAACTGTATATATTGCCCTTGTGGATTTGAATGATGCCACTTATGTATTTAAATTTGCTGTAAAACTATGGAAATGTTAACAAGTGTGGGATTGAAATTTAATTCATGTTTGGGATCCTGCCATGGAAATTACCTGTCTTTCCTTTCCTATTGTTTAGGTTGAACTTGAAATGGCCATTGATACTTTGAATCCTAACTACTGTCGCAGCAAGGGAGAACAGATTGCTCTCAATGTAGATGGCACGTGTACAGATGAAACAAGTACATATTCCTCGTAGGTGTCCTCTTTGTCTTCATTTCCTTTTTATCGTGGACATAGACATATGCATGGCCACTAGGGCTTCAGGGAAAGATGAGAACAAGGGGCTGGACAGTTTTCAGGGGTGCTCTGGACACCTGTATGTAGCAAGTATTCTTGGAAATAACCTACATTTTTTGTGTGCTTCATGAATTCTGAATTGCAAACAGAAAGAAGAGTTTATATATATTTGCTGCAGTTGTTGATAGTCCATTTTGGGAAATGGTGATTTCAGACCTTCAACATCTGTGTGCTACATTGTCTGTGGAATACAATCTCACAGCATTCATCTGTCTGCAGGAAGCTGATGGACAAGCAGACTTTCTGCTCTTCACAAGCTGCCAGTAATGTTTCCCGCTATGCAGCTGCTGTGTATAAGAAAGGTAAGTTTCTTTTGCTTTCCCCTCAGAAATGAATCACAGTCATTTCAGGAGTAAAGTCAGACCTGTTTGTTCCTTTTATTTTCAGCCTGTTTTAATTGACTAATGTGCCTTTAAAGAAAGGAAAATCTTTCCTTATCAATGTCTTCACAGTCCTTGAGAACGTCTAGCAAAGTTGTAAATATTACATATGGACACTGGATTTGTAGATGCCTCCAGGATCTTAACAGTGCTTGATGGCCTGAAATAATATACATTTGTAGCATAAGTTTAAAATTGTTATTTATATTATTATCTCTATCTAATTCTGTCTGTGTGTCCTGGGTTCAGCAGTAGCAGTCATATTTTAATTATTCTTAGTAGCTGGTGCAGCACTATGTTCTTGTCTTTTGGCCTGGCCTGGGGACAGTACTGATAACACCAATGCTTATAGTTACTGGTCAGAATGTTTAGACTGACGAAGGACTTTCTGAGCCTCATGCTCTGCCAGGGAGGAGGGGAAGATGGGAGGAAGCAGAGACAGGACACCTGACCCAAACTAGCCAAAGAGGTATTCCATACCACAGCACGTCATGCCCAGGATATAACTGGGAGTTACCCGGAGGGGTAAGATCGCTGCTGGGTGGGGGCAAGGTATCGGTATCAGTTGGCGGGTGGTATTGTATTCTCTTTCCTTGTTATTTCCTTTATCATTATTACTGGTGGTAGCAGTAGTGATTTGTGTTGTACCTTAGTTGCTGGGCTGTTCTTATCTCAACCTGTGGGAGTTGCATTCTTTCGATTCTTCTTCCCATCCCTCCAGGAGAGGGGGGAAGGAAGTGGGGGGGGAAGTTCTAATTTACGACTGGGCCTAAACCACGACATCCTCTCCAAGCCAAGTCTGTTTTGCCTCTGATGGTAGTGGTAACTGACCTCCCTATCTTTAACTTGCCCCAAAAGCTTCTCCATCTTATTTTCTCCCTCTGTCCTAAGAGCATCTAGGTGGTGTCTGGCAGCCCACCAGGGTCAATGAACCACAACATTTTCAGGCACCGTTTAATAAGCAAAATTATAGTCAATAAACAGTATTTTGAATTAGTAATTTCATCCAGGCTGAAGTGTATCCTTCTGATACCACTACAGGTTTTTCAATTGAATGTAGTGGATATAGAACTGCAGATTATTATGTATCTGTATCTCTTTATCAAGGCTTTATGCGTAATATTGTAGCTGTGATTCAATTCAAATCATGTTTCTTCAAGGCTAATTATTGACATTTTTTCTAATATTTTATGAGATTAACACCCAATAGCTATTTAAATTACAAGCAGTTGACTGAAAAGTACTAGGTCTGAAAAGCAAAATGTGAGGAGTTAATCATATTTCCTTATCCTTAATTCAATGAGCACAGTAATCTAAATCCTGTTTGTTGACATCTAGGATTACAATACCAAAATTGATCTTCCTTAACAACAAATGTTGAAAGATAGCAAAATCTATTATTTCATGAACGATAGTAGTGATTAGTTTGCAATGCCTTTTACAAGCATACAATAAATTGCGTTCTTTGTTTTCCTTGAATATTCAATATTTTGCTAAAATTGTGTTTTCAGG
>JAVHNF010021592.1:0-15907 GCA_034783455.1 Micropsitta finschii | reverse complement strand
AGTGGCCTTGACTATGAGATTGATGTCAGTTCATTCCCCCTGTGTTTGGTTTGTCTCTTCCCCCCTGAGACTTGCAGTGAGGGTCATAACTAAGTTGGCTGGAAGACTTACAAAGGGTAGATGAAGTAAGGAAGTGGCCCTGTAAGCCAGACTCCTTTCCAGGATCCTGTGTCCTATCTCCTTGAGTTATCAGCTAAAGTTGTGTGAAAGCAGGAAGCAAGCTGTACAATGTCTAACCTTGACTCTAAATGCTACTGCTTTCTAACCTGTATATAGTGGGGGAGAGAGCTTGGTGGACTTCAGGGCAAAATCATTCAGGACACTTATTCTGGTAGTCTCTTTACCTTCATAGAAGGGCCCTGGCTGAGCTGTGAGGCAAATGCATCTCATTGTGGCTTTCCCATAGCACACTTCCCTCTATCTTTCTAACACTGGTTTTAGATGGATGCTCTTCAATGCAGGGCAGATATCTTAAATAATGCTTTTTCAGTCAGAGCAAAAAGCTGGTAGTCTTCCCAACCAGGCTGGGGTTCTCGCTGCCTCAAATATGCTAATGCAACAGTTAAATCTACTCCACTACTTTAAGACTGCCAAATGGCAGTGAAATTCTAATGGCTCATTTGACTTGTGTCATGTTAATTTGATAAATACAATTTATGTAACTCTATCCAGGATTGTACTTAACAGCATATGATCTAGGTACTAAATGTTTATATAGCATAATGTGTTGAAATTTGTTCTGGTCCTTTTGTACTTAAGCATGAGATTTAGAATACCTTACTTCTTAAAAACTGTCTGTGCTTCTTTGTATTATTGAGATGAAAGGATTAGAGAAGTTCTTCAGTGTAAATTAAGTTGCAGAATTCATCTTGGCTGCACTGAGGGATCTGGAACTGGGGTCCATGCTTCTCCTTTCCAGTGTTTTGCTGTAGAAGTAGATGCATAACAGCCAGCCACTGGGGAACAGCATGAATCTGCTGTCACTCTAGCAAGCTCTGAGAGACTCTGGGTCCTCCTACAAGCTCTTACTGGGTCCCTGAAGTTGGTTTACACTTCTGTATCCAGCTATGTTGCAAGAAGCAAAGGGCTTTTTATCCTTGACAGTCCACACCGATAAGGACTGCCTGCTGCTAGCAAACCTGTTTTTCAGAGTACTGAAGTAAAGACAACAGAACTGGTGACACGGGCTTGCTTTTCCTAGGCAGGATTCATCCCAGGAGAGCTTGGTGCGCAGTAGTCAAGAGCTCTAGTGTTGCCACAGCAGAATAACCAAGGGTACTTTCTGGCTTGTGAGTACTATGGAGATTTTTTTGTAGCCTCTAACAGTGGCTTTTAGGTGGAGTCATAAGATGTGGTACAAGTAGTTTAATGGTAAAATCTTAGTAGCCTGTGTGCATGCTATACTGTGGTTGACAAAGTGGTGTGATCCTTATTAATGCACAAGGAGCTGAAGTGCTCCTAAATGTGCCTTGCATATGTTTTTAAAATATGTCTCTGCTCAGAAAACAAATTGGGATGTGATGTTACATATACTGTATATCTTGCATATGCTGGTTTTGTGCCTCTGGTGATAAGCCTATTCAGTTATGGGTAGCTTTACGTGTAAATCTCTGTACATATGCCAGAAAAGGCAGGTATTTCTGTTGGTGCAGTTGCTGGGTTGATGCCGATAAATATTTAAGCAAGACTTGTCCATGTAAAAAGGAAATGTGTGTGTATCTAACCAAATTCTGTCCTATTTTATACTCCGGTTCAGCTCCAGTGAGAGATATGAGTGATGTCAGGCTTTGGCTTTGCTATGTGGGTTTGCAGGAGGTTTCATTAGAGAAAGACTTGCCACTGCTCAGTGCAGAATTTCTGTTATTCACACAGCAAAAGACATTCAGTTAGAAGTTGTTTTTTTTCCTTTGCATCATGTTTCAAGGCAGTGCAGTTGACAGAATTGACTGTCCCCCATTAATGGAATGTGAAGCTGCTGAAAGCAGCTGGAGAACGAGGAGAGCTGGGAAATCTGCAGCCCATTGGCTGCACTAACTACACTGAGAAACATCCGCAATGCCAGTCTCTCAATTCTGCTGGATACGCTTAATTATTTAGAGCGGAGCAAACATTTGAGTCTGTTTTCCTTTCTTCCTCAGAGAGTAGATGCATTAACATTTTCCTGGTGATTTGTACAGATAAAATAGTTGTTCCAAGTGCATTTTATGATGCAAGATGTGCTTTTAGAGGCTTTCGATACTTCAGTGAAGGACACAAAATGATCTCGCTATTTCATCAATCAGTGTGAAATGCTGGCTGTGATTAACATCTCCATTAAAAGTAATCTCTTGAACTGCCTGAAAAGAAAAAATGCTTCAAGAGCATCATATGGGTGCATTAAAAATCACGTACTGATCAGTGCAATGTAGTGCCAGGGTCTGATGGTTACACTGGAGATCAGGCTGGGGATAGTGTTGAACATAGGGTCTGTTCCTTTAAAGAAGGAAGCAACCATGTAGGAAATGTTATCTTTTCCTGGTTATAACAACTTATATATTTACAAGCTTTGTGCAGTGGAAACTACAGCTGTTTGTCATAAACTTTAAAAGCACATGATTATAACATCTCAAAGTAACAAGGTGTTCTATAATACTTTATGAAATGTTTCCAATAAATCATATACATATGCATATCACCCATGAGAGAGAGTAGTATCCTCTGGGGTTTTAATCCCAGCTTGGATGTTTGTTTTCTTTTGGCTTAGAACAAATACTTTGCCTTTTCTGTTAAGTTATTGTCTCTGAGTCGCTTTCTTCCCTGACATTAGGGTTGTAAAGACATATGTGGTTTTAAAGAATATCATGTTGATATTCTGTAATGTTAATTAAGGAACAAAGGGTCTGCAAAAGACCCTTGTACCTTGTCAGGTACAGCTGTTTATGTTTTATAGTTGAAGCACATGCACCAGATAGGACTCTTCAGACAACAAACTGTACTGAAGTGTCATCAGTTACACAACTTTGCATATCCCCCCAGAATGGGGCTTGAGGTCAGTCTGCATTGCTCCACCAAAGCACTGACCTGACCAGGTTACAAATGCAATTTGCTTAAAGTAAAACATATGACAAGAAATATGGTCATAGTTAGAAATGACCGAATAAAAATGTAAACTATGTTCTAAATTGCTCTGGTTTACATATGAGAAGAATCCACTGTGGATTCTCTGGTGTGCTCTCCTGCTCTTCTTCAAAGCAGCAGCCCTATGTTGAAGTGTTCAGCTAGAGGGCACAGTAGTTATTGTCTGGAGTTTGAGGTGAAGAAACCCTTAGGGCAGATGCACCTCCGCATTAAACACAAAGTACTCACGCTCCTAATTTACTCTTCTGAAATCACTCATGTCCTAAAATGGTTCTCCAACAGCTGAACAAGCTCTTCATGCAGTGGTTGCTTATGTTCAATGTTTTTAATTAGCAAAATGCTGATATCTTGGAAAAAATAGCACTGGATGACAATAAAATGGTGGGTCTAGTTATTTTGAGCATCATGCCAGCAGTTTGTCTCATTTGAAGGCTTGGTCCAGAGCTTAGTCCAGAGCCTTCTATACTGTTGGTGATGACACCAGCAGTGTAATGACATGAATATATCTCCAATTTCACTTATTGGTTTATAATAGCGTACTGCACCTTAGATGAATGAGGAGCTGCAGCATCCCTTGCATTTGTTGACTTAATCAAGCATATGATTTCTTTTACAAAGGAAACTCAGGTGAGGCTTTGTGTAACTGACTTTGATAATTGAGTTTTGGAGGGAACATTGCTGGCTGGAGTGTCCCCCTGAGGTGTCAATGAGAGAAAGCACGAGGTATTTCATACAGAAACTGTGGTGAGAAATAACCATGGAAACATTATCATTTGAGCCTGCCAGGGGGTAAAAACAGACTTTTCCCCACACACACCTTATTTTTCATTATCACAGGTCCAATGTGAAAGTAGCCAGCAGGACAGCTCTGAGGTGTGAAGGAGCTCAGCTCTGTGAAGCAAGGAAGTGTTCTGTGGCATTGCTGTTTCTTCTGCATCCAGGCTATGGTCTGGGCCATGCACAAAGAATCATGGCCATTTTTCCAGCAGCAGAGAGTATGTTTGATTGCACAGCTCAGGGATGCTCAGTACTATCCAACCTTGCAAGGATGGCTTATCCAAAACCTATGGGGGCAAATGCTACAGGGGAAAAGAAACTGATTTCAGTGTCCTGGGCAATATTAGATGAGCAAGAAGGACTCCATTCTTCCTTTGCAGAATCCTGCTAATAAAGTGAGGAAACCTGAGGATCTCCTAACTCATCTGCTGGCAAAAGAATTCTCGCCTCTCTCATTAGAGCAGTGGAGTGAGAGCTGCAATCAATTATAGAAGTGCAAGGGTGATGAAAATGTGTTTCATTGGGGATTTGCCTTCATTTTCTTTTTCCCGCCAATAGGGGAGGAGGAGAATGGATTGGAGAAGAATAAGGTACTAATTTTATGGGAAAGAAACAATTAAAAACGAAATAATGAAAGCACAGCTCTTCTCAGACATAAGGGGAGTGACTAATTCAATGGGAGATGAGAAGAACGTATATAGGACTGAAGACATACCAGTGATGAAGCCAGGCAAGTGAAGAATAGAAGGGATACTTAGGAGAACGGACACTAAAGGTGCATGGAAATATCTTCAGGAAGGCATATAATTCAGGAGAAGAAAGCCTCAATTAGACTAATTAGAGAACCACTCAAGTCTGAGTCAAGACACCAAGAGCAGGCACTGGTGAGGTGGCTCAAGGTGCCACCACTGCAGGATGAAACATATAGCCAAGAGGAAGAGCTCTTCTGCTCACCCAAGCTCTTTTCTAAGCACTGAATGTAGTGAAACTTAGTTCTAGTTGTTTTGCAGGTTACAGTGCTCGAGTATGAGAAAAGGATAGGTGTTAGCTAAAAGCTCTGTTTTCTCTCCTGCCAATCTTCCATTCACACATAATTTCTCCTAGTGTTCATAGTCATTAGGTCTTTCTGTATAATTTGAAGAGCTTGTCTTGAATAAGGCAGGTTGGCATATGCAGCATTAAACCAGTGCCTCTAGCTCAAATAGGAATGTTCTACTGTATTTGTTCCAAGTGTCTCTAAGATGCTAACTTCAAAATGCTTAACAAGGGCAAGTTTTAAGTAGTGGAACATGGAAAAGGTCTATAGGGACAGAAAGGAAAAAGGCAGTTAATAAGAGAGAAGACCTGTTAAAGGAAGATCTCAATTTCTTTGTTTAGAAGCCAAAATTTCAAGAGGGGATTGATCTTGAGTTGTTTTGGATTAGATTTGGTTTCTGATTAACCTGTTCCTTTCTCTGTGCCATAAAACACCAATTCTGTTTAAGTCTTCTGAGTGATGTTACAAAATAAACATTTCAATTTGGTTCAAAGGAGTTAAACAATGTAGTCACACTCGAAGACACCATATTAAAGTGATGAGAGATGTCCAGGTCCACTTTCCTCCATAATTAAAGCCCTACTTGAATAAAACCTGAAAGGCTGTTGCCAGATCTCTTCTTTCAACCTTCTTTCATTACATTTGAGGTTCAGGTTTTGTATAAACCTTGGCAGAAACTTGAGAACCACAGTTAATTCCAGACTATATTTGACAAATAAAACGAGGATGGCTGGGCACTTCTGGCCAAGCGCACGCTGGGGTTTTATGACTTTGCGATGGACAGTTCAGTCATCAGTTGTGGTGTCCTTTGAAAATTAGCTTCTCTCTCCCTTTTGTCCCCAGAATTTTGGATGGTTGTAATATAAAATCTAAATATTTTTACTTCTGTTGCAATATTGTACCCAAAGCTTTCAACACAAATATTTTATTTCTTGTTCATCTGGTTCTCACTCAAATGTGTGAACTTTTTTGCTATATTTGCTTCAAAGCAGCAGTTTTCAAATAAAATCTCAATTATTTTGTAGTGGATGCTCAATCTAACAACTTGGCCAAGCTGATATACTTTGTTCATGACCACATTTCACAAGATCCCACAGAACTAAATCTCTCCTCCACTGTGATTAGAATCTATTCCACTTTTTCTGCTGTATGGTATGACCTTGTAGCAAGATGTTATCAGCCAAAGCTATGTTGTTTTATGCCTATTATCTTGTATGAAGTCCCTGACCGAGGTTTATTGAGCCTTGCCTCCTATTCCAGCTCTGCCAGGAGGAGGACTTCCATTTATTTGGAGTGCTCCTAGCAGTGGAAAAGACTGGGCTAGGGAATTGTTTCTAAGCAGTTACTATGCTGGGTATTAAGTTAGCTGCTACATACTGAATTTTTGCAATGAGTGAAAGGTATTTTCAATGCTGCTTTCTGCAAGTGTGGATTATTGCCTCTGTTCACTGGGGAATGCAGAAGATGTGACATCTCTGGAAGGCAAGGTAATAATCTTTGAAGTCAGATAGAAAACTTGGTCTATCTGCTGAACAGAAGGGTATCTGAATGGTTTGTTCGTGCTAAATACACTAAAGGCATGAAACACAGGCAGATTACACTGATCTTAAAAGAAACCCAGATAATTCAGGACAGGTATTTGTGAACCATCTGAGTACACAGCTCTAAAATTTACACAGATGGGATGGACTGGGGGTCATCGCCATGATATTGCTGTAAGTCACTGTCGGCTATCTGCAGTACATGATTATCTTTGTGTAACTGTCTATAAAGACTGCAGAGACTGCTTTCCTCAGATGAAGTTTTCCTTTGTCTCAAAAAGCTGAAGCACAATGTAGGGCTGGGTTGAATACTCTATCCTGAGGTGAACTGTGCTCTTGGGAAACACCCTGTAATTGTACCCAACCACTGCTGGTTATTGTTCTGTAGCGGCCATGTGTGCTTATGTTTCAGTTTAACTGGGTGGGTGCTGTAAGATCTATAGAAGTTGGTAATCATACAGTTATGAGGGCAAAAAGCACAGTTATTTAGCAGTTTTGAGAATATGATTTGTTCGCTGTCAGATATGTCTGCTACCTTTATAAGAGAACTATTGCTGCTAGAAGTTGTGTTATGTAGGTATATTTAATGCTTAAATATTCTTAGTGCCTCTAAGAAGAATGGACATAGTCTCCTTCCTTTTCTTTCATTAAAACCTTACCACTAATTGTGAAAGGATGGTTAGATCATGAGCAGGCTGGGACTGTTCCAGTGCAATATAACCCTACCAGCCGAGTATCTACAAGAGTATATATTTACTGCAAACTCATCCACAGACTGTATCTAAAAACTGATTCCTGACTATAAAGGGAACAAAACCAACTGTGAATCAATAGAAATGCTCACTTACACATAGCATTAAGCAGAAGCAAATACCCAGATTTGTCCTCTGGAGCAGTGTGGATGCCCGCTTGAAGGAAGGGGTTTTCCGGTCTGGTGGAGCTGATGGTATGTGGTGGGAAAGGAAGCAGTGCTGACATCGGGAGTCCACAAATGGAATCCAAACAGGGGAAAGAACTGAGTCTAAGTTTTAATGCCTTAATATTTGAGATTATGGGCTGGTGTTGGTAGAGAGTGCCTGCAGACAGCTCTGCAAGAAGCTGCTGTGTTGAGCAATTAAGCAAAAGCTTAGTATTTATTCCTAACATTTTTCAGTTAGACTTTATCTCATACTGTTATTTTGGATATGTTTTAATGCTAATACATGGTTGATGTTGTTTTAAACTTAAAACCCAACCCCCTAAAACACTTGATGGCAGTGCATAAGCTAAACTCGCTCATGTGTTAGGCATTTTAAATTTGTTTCACTGCAGTTTTATTTTTAGTTAGTTACTAGTGAAAGTGAATAAACAGAAGGCCATACCCAAGCTTTCTACATAGGTTACTTTGGGCACATCTCTTTTTCTCTGCTACTTATAATAACTGCTAAGTAATGCTGTAGGTACTGCACAAAGTAAATAGTGCATGTTTAGTTTTAGACTTAAGTATGACAATATAAATAGAAAGCAGTGGAACAGAAGGTTGCTGATTCAGATGCTGAAGGCAGTGTAGCTGAGACAGTCCAGAGCTAAGCAGGGAGGTGAAGCCCAGTTGCTTACCTAGAACAGGGTTTGTATGGCAAAACTTAATGCCTTTTCTTTGGACCTGGGTTGGCCTAGCCTGAGCCTAAATCACTGCTCCTGAGGAATGCCTTAAGTGCTGTAGGAGCACACCCCAGGCTGTTCTAGTAATCCTGTGGTCTTAGAGAAGCAAACACTTTGGAGACATGCCAGATTTCTGCTGTGTGAATCTTCTCTTAGGAACAAGCACAGTAACCACGTATTTAAATTCCCAATTTGAAAACTTTGATACTACACAAATTTCTATTTATTTATTAAGTTCATTTTAAGTTAAGCAGTCACTGTGCTGCTAATGGAAGCTATTAAACCTTTGGACAACTGGAGCATCGAAGACTGAAGTTTCCTCCCTTCCTGCTGCAGCAGCAGACAGAAAGCTAACTTATTAGAATGGTATTTTCTTGGTTCCCGTGTGTGAATGAAATAATGCAAAGTGTTGAGTAACCCCATCTATGGAGTTGCTAGAGGAAGTATTGGAAAACTGCAGAGCTTTGCTTTCTTTCAAGTGTTCATCTTTCTCTGTACAGACCTCCTAACATGCATGGAGTGGTCTCAGCTTGAAACGTAGTATCAGGATTCTCCAGGCTTTCTCTTTGTGTCATTTGCTTTTGTGTCACTTGTAAATCACGTTTTCTCTTGTGACCATGTGGTTTATATACTGCCACTAATGCTCTGTGGGTGCCTGCTCTCAGTGCTTCTATTGATGAATTCTTTTGTTTTATTAACTTGCATGTACAAGGCAAACTTTGATTTTTGAGGTCAAACCGATTCCACTGGTCACCTTATGGGAGTTCATGAAAGAATCTGGTTTGTAAGTCAAACAAGAAGTTTGTTCCCTGATGCTGTAATTATGTTCTCCTTATTCAAAAGCGTTTGCAACTTTTTTGATGACACTGGTCTGAATTTGATTCACAGATGACTCAGGGCTTTGCTGTAGAACTCGTGAATTATCTAATTAGATTTGTACAAACTGTTCTTCTGGAAGAAAGTGGAGTCACTTGGCCTTTGGGGGGTTGTGCTGATGAAGTGATTTACATCTTTGTTTTTAGGACTTGGATTAACAAAGTAACTGAGTAAATGCTAAATTTCAGTAGGCGTGTAAATAGTTTTTTGGGTATTTTACTTTGTGTCACAGCACAGCAATGATAAGCTCCCTGCATCTTCTGTAAGCAATGGCAGGAGAGAGGTGTTTCCATAGTGGGATTCATTGTCTTTTAAAAGTCATGTATGCAAGATTTCTCTCTGCAGTGCCTGACTAAAGCAGGAGCACAGATTGCTCTTTTACACTAAATGCCTTGTATTTAAGTGGCTGAAAGTGGGGGGATGCATCTCTGGCTCTGCTGCTCCTGTGTGGAAGAAGGATTTCAATTGCAAAGGAAGAATGCTGCTAAACAGAATTAAGAAGGATAGCATTAGGGCCTAAAGTGTCTTCTGGACTGATTATTGAAAGCCACAGGGATAAAATTCTGGTGATTTTAATAAGGTAATGTTCTCTTTTTAAGACCAGCTAATTCCAGCTGAGCCTACTGAGGTCACCTTCTAGCTAGGAGGATGTCTGTCTGTGGAGGGGGAATGGTGCCCTGAAGTGGAGAGAAAAGATTGTTAACTTGAATAAATGTGCAATAAGTAGGACTGTGAGTACCCTGTTACTGACTCCAAACTTCTGCGTGTGCAGGTGACGGCGCATGTTGAGAAAAGGTCTGCTCCAGGTACGCATGCATTTGAGACTTAAACTAGTATTTAGTGATGATGAAGATTGACCACCAATGTCCCTCACTTTCTCCTGCCACAGCATGATGTAGTCTACATGTAGTTTGCTGTTCCTGTGATTTAAAGTCAGCTTCCTCCAGCTCCCCTCACTCCCCTCTGGCTGTCAGTGGTGGCATTTTCCAGGTCCATTCCCAGGACTTAACTCGCATTCTGAGCCTGAGCAGTCCTGCCTCTCAGGCTTGCATTAAAGTGTCTGCCTTGGGTGGGAGATGATATACAGTAGTCTGCTTTATTTACAGGAATGTCTTTTTAATGAGAAATGCCCCCTAGAATTTTCCTCAAGGAATAGTCTGGCTGCTGTACTCACACATCCCATTCCCCAGGACACCCATGGAAAGGGCATACGGATCTCTCATTGCCCAAAGTGAAAAATGTTCCTGGTGAATGTAAATTTTCTGCTGCACTTCACAGGTATATTTGGATCTATGGTCTTTTTGTATGGTTTGGAGTGCTGCTCTGCTCTCTACTTCTGAAAGAGGGGTTTGATTTATTGCAGTCCTCCATGAAAAATGGTAATACATGATTTATAAGGGTATTCAGCCAACAACGATGATTTCCCAAGTGCTCATTTAAGAGGGAAAAAAAGTGGAAGGGGAGCTCAAGCTGCCTGATAGATTCAAGACCATATCTACCATGGCCAAAATCTCAAGGTGTGAGTTCTTGTGGAAAGATCTGAGAAAGAGATGGGTTTGTTCTGCAAAATTTGATCGAGGTATCCCATAAGCACAACAAAACCCTTGGGGAAAGCTGTAGCCCTTTATACGCGCTCCTGAATTGGCTGAGCAGACCGTGCTCCCCTCCTCAACAGGTACATGTGAAATTCAGACCTGGATCATGGCATTTGTGCTCTGGGGATAGCTTTGCTTCTGACTCCCAGAGCAAATGGTTTAGGATTTCAGTCCTTGAGGTTGGGAAGAGTTGTTGCACATTGATAAGTGGTAGTGGTGGTGGCCAGTAGTTTCCTTCAACTTGTTCTTCTGATAAGATCTTCCATTCTCTTTCTACTTAATTCCATTCCCTTGGTGTGCGAGTTGGTGTCAGGATTAAAATGTATACACGTCCTTTACTCTGTCTCCTTCCTGCCCGCTCAGTTGGTGCTAAGGCCTTGTCTGAGAGAAACAGATTCCTCAGGGTGAGTAAATACCTCCATAATAAAGGGGAAAATAGCCTTTTATTTTCCCTGATGCCAAAGGGGTGCGCTTGCAACTGCAGCAGTTGGTCACTGCCTGATCCTCTGCCAGTGCCTCCTTAGCCCAAGTGTTTCCTGAGTGGAGGCTTTTGGCTCCAGTGATGTATTACCTGTAAAGATAAGGAATTGTGGCCTTTTCTGTACTGACTAGGTATGGCAAGTTTCTCTTAAGAATATTTCATTAAAACTTTAGCTGTATGTGCTGCAAACTGCTCCTAACTATGTCCAGATGTGTCTTTAAAATTTTCTTTATCCATTGGTTTTGATAACCTTCTTTGGCAGCTTACCTTCTGTGCTGAACACTGTATTCATTATCTTGAGGAGTTTTGTTCGAGTGCCTGGGTCTCTCCTGGTGTTTTAATTTTCTTTAGTGAGAAGCACAATAAACATGGAAACACCAACTTATTTCATTCTGGCCAGGGATTTAGATTTATAGTTCTCTGGTTGGAGACCAAATAAGTTAAAATAAAACCCAGTCATTTTGCCTTATCTCACTGGTGAAACACTGTCTTCAGGAGTTGAAGTCATCCTCTTGTTTATGCTGGTTTAGTTATTTGTTGTTCCCCCAGCCTTTTTTATTCAATACATCCCAGCCTCTTGTACAGTGAAGCTTTTTCCCATGCTTTGATTAAAACTTTCAACTGTGCTTTACCAAGAGGACTTTGTCCTGAGCAGTAAAGATGCAGCTTCTCGATGCTGGTTTGAGAAGCCCATGCTGAGAATTCTTGTTCTCATTCAATAACAGCCTTCCAAAGGAAGGCAGTTGGAATGGCACACACACATCATCAGCGCTGTGTAAGGCAATGGCATCACTTGGGCTGGTGTGATGTCCTTTGTTAGTGCATTCATATGTACAGTGGGAAATTGTGAGGACTTCATGATATCTATAACCAACAAAGCTTCCCAGGAGGGGATTCCCGGGGCCTATGGTATTTCCAGTCAGGGAGGCTTGCGTCTTGGGTTTGGGGTTTGATTTTGTTCTGTTTTTCTTGGCAAATACTGTTTGCAAATACTTCTGTAACAGGCTTGTATTTTTTTTTATTCTATTTAAAAGGCATATTTTTAATTCTCATCAGTATTTTTCTTTATCTAGTGTCACAACCACAGACAAAGCAAACGTGTAATCTTCAGGTTTTAAATTATCAGCAAACTTTGGTATTTTATTTTCCTTTTCTCCTGATGATGTACAAATACCTATAAAAAGGGGGAGCTTTTCCTCATTTTCCTTTTATCAGAATCTTTTACCTATGGTTGCTACTGCTTCTGACTACTTGTTGCACCCTGTAGATTGTTTTGTATCAATGTATTGGTTTGGGTGACCTGGATGTGGCATCTCTTTGGTACTCAGAGCTGGACTTGTAACTGTAATTTCTCTCAGTAATGACACATTAGTTCCAGGGCAGTCCTTAAACTGGCTAAGGGCAACTTCAGCATCTTCCTGCCACCTCACATCTGTGGCTTGCAGCAGTACTTGCTGGAGCTGGGTTCAGCAAACCACATGCCTACTTTATCGTTGTGAGATGTAGTTTCTGGATATGTTTATTGTATCCTATTCTGCTTCTCTGATTAAACCTTTTTCTAACAAATCTATTTCTGATGCAAGTGCTACCCTCTTGCATATGTTCTTGAATATTTTTTTTTATTGTTAATTTTTAGTTTTGTCCAATACCTGGCCTATTGCTGAAAATTCAATGCCTAGAGATAGATGTAAAATGAGTCAACGTTGGTGTTTCAATAGTGACTTTAGGCATAAATCCCATAATTCATATCTGTTACATCTTCCCTGACAAGAAAATAAGACATTAAAGGAAAAGAGTAGGTAGGAGTAGAATTTAGGTGTGGCAGTTCTTGATTGCATGGAAGGTTAAGAATTCTAGATCTTATGAGATATTATTCTCCAGGCCCTCCTTTGCCATTTCAAATGAATCAGCATCCTATCGATGATGCAGTTCTCCTCGGTTATTGCAAGAATCATATCTCAGTCAATCAGAGTTGAAGTATAGTAATATGTAGATAGCAGAGAAGGATGGGAAGTGCTGCCCGTGTCAGGCCAAGGCTTGGCTGAAAAACTGTTCTGTGTTGCCTGTCCCTGCCTTATGCTGTTCTGAGACTGAACCTTTGTGAATCCTTTAAGCACTGTTAATGCTAGCCTTGTTCTGCAATGCAGAAAAGTGCTCACTGCAGACAGCACTATTACACAAGCCATGCTTCTGCTTGAAGCTTTGCCCATGGCACTGCTGTCCTCCTGCTTGTCTCTGTGGCCTGTAGTGCAGTACTGAGGTCAGAGGATACAGGCAGATGCAGAGCAGGTAGCCTGCACTGCCGCTGCCCTGAAGCAAGGACTGCACTGACTGGTGTTATAGATGAAGAGCATGTATGCTTGTAGGCTTTTAGAAAGACATTTATTTGATACATCCAATCCTCAAAAAAACCATATATCTAAAAATAGCTTAAAAATGGCAGAAGTCTGGATTTCTTTTCCATCGAGTTATTGTTGCCACCAGAAGAGAGCCATTTTGTTACCTATTGTTAAGACCACAAGTTTGCAAATGGACTAACCTAAATTGTGGTATTGCTTTTGTTATGTAAGGTAATTTTCCTGTTTGTTGCAGTTTTATTTTAATTCCAACTGTGGCCTGTGGGTAAAAAAAACCCAAACCAGTAGTTTTGTTTTCTGATGACTACAGTAAAACCATGGCATAAAACTCTAATATTTACACTACAGTAAATCCTGCAGTTGCTTGTGAGGCAAATGTGTCTTATGCTCTGATGTGGACCTCCAAGCACCAAGCACAAGAGAGCTCTGATAACCCCACACAGCAGGGAGTATTAAAACTGGGAAGAGAAATCATCGGGCCACCCAGACTAATGACCTCTGTCTTCTGCATACGCTGCAAAATGGTGAACTCTGTGCATCCTTTCTTCTTAAAAGAATCTGACCCTTTAATCCTCTTCCTTTAATTACCTTACATCTGTACCTTGCTTGATTTGGACCTTAATACAGCAAAGCTTTTTAAGCATGATAAAGTGTTTTCCTTAATCAGGAGCTCTAATTCAAATATTCCTAGAGGCCTTTCCTCCCTGATTTGGACAGTGTTTCCCCATTTCCAGACAGAAGCAAAACATGGTATTATTTTTGCCTCCTTGGCATACATTGCAGAAACCTCTCTTATCAGTTCTTGAAAGCATTTTGGCTCTTCTAAGCATGCTGGCAATAAAGCTGGTCTGATAAATAGGTACAGTCAGGACAGACCTTTCGATAGGGCTCAGAAGTTGCTGCTCACACTGAGAGTGCTCCAGGGTAAGCAACTATGCCCCACTGCCTGCCCTAACTGCTGTGGTGATCCGTAGGGCTCTCATCATTCTCCTGCCTGCTATGAATTGGCAGTACCTTGCGTACGGTCATGCAGCCACCCACCTTTCCTCCTTTGCCAAGGTAAAGGACTGATTCTTCCTGAGTACTTGCTTTAGTTTTCATCCCACTTCAAAGCTTTCTCACAAAGTTGATCTGTTCTTTTGCCAACCACAGTTTGGTTCCCATCATTCTCCTATAGCTGTACCAGCCAATAGCCACCCCTCTTCTGTTTTGCAGCACCTTCCTTTTTATCTGGTACCAGGCTGGTTTCTAGTGGACTTTGTGTGGTGTAGTCATTTCTCACTGCCAACAAATGCTAAGCATGTTTAGCTTGTTTCTGCCCGTGGGTATGACCCTCCCATGCCTCTGCTCTGCTTCATCATCTTTCTGCTTATTCTCTTTCCTGGTCTGCTTCTCTAGCTAATCTGCTCCTAAGACTTGCACACATTTGCAGTCAAGAAAAGAATGTCAAGATGCACAGGACTAATGGCATTTGCACTCAATAGCCATGTTGCCTCTGCTTCTAAGCAGTGTTCTTTCTCCCACATCCAACTTTGTCTTCTCTATTGAGGCTGCAGGGCAGAGATCCAATCTCTCTCTTTTCCCAGAGGACCATGATTTCAACTGAGCTTTACAGGCTTCTGTGTAATAGAGAGTAATATTTGCTTTAATTAACTATTAGCATTTTCTTGGTGTGTTGTGTTCTGCTGTGAAGATTTTGTGTTGCTAGGCAGCTTGCTATTGCAGAACAGCCCGATGGTACTGACAAACAATCCCTAACCTTTTAAGAGGGGTAGTTCAGGCAACGCTGAAGAGCGTGTCCTGATGTGCAGCATATCCGTTCCATGATAAAGCTGGATAATTTATACCCTTATAGAACGTTCTTTATGAGGGTCTGATTGCCTTTAAAGAGAGCTTTATGAATCTGCTCAGATTTTATAAAACTGTATGGGTGTTGTCCATGTTCAAGATTTTATTGGTCATCCTCATTGTGACAGAAAATTGAGTTTCCTTTTTATTAGTCTATAATGGTGGCTGGTATATGTCACACCACTCAGTAAAAAAATAAAACAAAGCCTACTTTAAAGTTGGAGACTGCTGCATTTCATATTTCTACTGCCCCAAGGAAATGCCTTAAAATTGCTTTACTGCTTTTGAAAGAAAAAATCTTCTGGCTGGATCTGGAACTGGACTGTTGTATCCCTATTTCACATTAAAGAAGCTAAACTGTAAGGAAGAGCGGCTTCTATGCTTATCACAAATCTGTGGCAGAGTGCCATGGGTTATAAAGTGCAGATGAATTCAGGGAAAGTCTTTCTAATAAAAAGTGTGGAAACAATTTCTCTGCCTCTTTATCCATTCACTGGCCTGAGGGCATACAAGGCAACAGAGGGCATCCCAAGGTAATTGATACAGTCTGAAAGAGCATCCAGAGTGATAGCAGAGTGTGAATGTAGTCATGCTCCACATCTGAGAAGTGTGGCACATCCCTAGATTTACAGCATGCA
>JAVHNF010021591.1:2069-12811 GCA_034783455.1 Micropsitta finschii | reverse complement strand
TAGAAAAACCTGGATTCTACTGCCTGTAATTAGCTAAAGCAAGATAGGATTATTTGTGTAGCTCCACCTGGTGATATTAGACAGTATTGCACATAGACCTGGTCAGACAAATAAAGGCATTTGTGTGCCAGGTTTGCTGTAAACTAGCATTGAGAAGCAACTGTCTACTAAACTACAAATTCATTCACTGTTAGTAAAATAAAGTTTGCTTATTTAGTATAAAGAGTTTGAGAAACAAAGGTTTTTGAGCATCAAAATTTGAGCATCAGGATTTTCTTCTGCAGCAGTTATCTCTCCCAGGATTTACATTTTGTCACAACAAGAAAATGTAACCAGTAATTTCCATCAGAACCTTTCCAAAGCAATGAAATTCATTCTTACAAGCACAGGTGGATTATGCATAGTAAAACTCATTCCTTTAAGATAAGCTGGGGAAAGGTTATGGATTGGAAGGGAAATCTACAGTGGAAAAACTATAAAAAATGCATTAACTAAGTAGTTTGATAAAGGTGAATAAGATACTTCTGTATCTCTCAAAGCTTGTAAAGCAGTTGAGAAGTATCTGCTTGGTGGTCAGAAATGTTGCTAAAGTATGTGGGAACATACCTGAGCTACCTGAGATGCTGACAGCAATACAGCAGTGGGAGTGCTGGGTGCCCGTGTTGTGTGACTGCTGTTCTGGGTAGGCTTGGGCAGCTCCTGCCCCTCCTCTGGTATCAGAACCAGGGAGAGCTGATTGAAAATCAGCTCAGGTGAGACCTCTGTGATTGCTGTAGTCAGCCACAGGCAGTGTTATGAGAGGTGGTAGTTTTCTTGGAACAGGTAAAAGGAAAAACTAGGTGAATTTTTAAGACCCCCTCAGGAAAATTTTCGTAAATGCTGGAGGTTTAAAAAAGGGTGGAGGATGAAAGAGATAAGAAAGAAGAAAAAAGTTTTTTTCCTATAAAATAAAATTGGTTATAGGTGAAACTGTGCTCTTACAAGCATGTGCATAGCACATTAGGGCACCACTGAACTCCCTGTTTGCTTTGTTTGTCTAGAAGTCAGAGTAGCTTTCCAGTCTCAAAGTCAGAAACTAATGAAATGGAGTTCAGTGATGAAATGAGAAGGGCGGCCTCCCTGGATGTCGTCTGTCCTGGTTTAAGCCCAGCCTGTCAATTCAGCCACGAAGCCCTTGCTCACTCCCTCCCTTCCTTCCCCCACTCCCGGGGGGGATAGGAAGGAGAGTTGAAAGAATGTAACTCCCATGGGTTGAGATAAGAACAGTTTAGTAACTAAGGTATAACACAAATCACTGCTGCTACCACCGAAAATAATAATGATAAGAGAAATAACAAGGGAAGCCATGTCTTTTAGCAGGTCCATTTCAGTGGGCTAAAGATGACAAACTTCTGGGCATGTAAGCTTTTCTTCAGGTCTAAAACAGACAGAAGATTTTTCGTTAGTTGAAGAGCACTTGTTTAAATTTACCAGGATGGTTTAGTAGTTTAGACTGACTCTTAAAGACAGACAATACCTATGGAGCAGAGGAAGATTTAGCAAGGAAAGGCATCATAAAATGTGTGCTATAGAAAAGAGATGGATGATTTATCACCTGTGTAACATGGAGGGGTTAACTGGGGAGAGGGAGCACATTATTACAGGCTGTAAAGGCTGTCTCTGTATTGAATCTATGGTTTTTAATATCTATCAGTTACTATTTTAATATTCTGGTTTATTCTTTGAAGTTTCTTTCTAGAACTCCCTTGAAGATAAAAAGGAGGGGAAGTGGCTCAGATGAAGTGGCTGTGTGAGAATTGCCCCCCTTGGGTAACCAGTTTCCATATGAACTCATTCAGTGGTTGCAATAATACTTCCCACCACTACCACCCTTTTCCATGCACATGCTTTGCACAATACATATTGTAAGCTGGATGAAGTATACTACATTCAGGGAATGCAGAATTTGTGGTAGTGTCCATTCTGTTTAGAGAAGCATGATGGAATAGAGAGATGTTGAAAAGATTTTGTCTGTTTCTCAGACTTGGTCTAATTTTACTCATGGCATGATGGTCAGGAAAGAGTTTGCTTCCAACAACCAACTTAGGCTGAGAGGTCTTTGAAGGCTAGAAAGAGTTTTGAGGAGTGGACAACTTAAGGAAATAGATATTTCTTATCAGAGGTTGTATTTGTTTAAAGCCTCTATCCAGACTCTTGATTATCCTCTCATGTAACAATAGTGGATGTATGATTGATGTGAGGGTGGGTTGGTACTTGAAGCAGCTTTGTTGCCTGATTTTTGTAAAGACACCATTTTTCTTCCTATGAGAGAATCCCTTTTCCATGTATGCATGGCCACAACAAAAAAGCAGGTTTTCCTGCAGTCACGACCTATGTGTGTCCAAGAAGCCTGGAATTATCCTATTCTCTTCTGGGAGTTCCACAGGCTGCCAAGGCAATTGAGATCAATTCTTTGCCCTTCTCAAGAACTTTCTTCCAATGAGCAGGTACAGTTCTACCATTCAACACTAAAACTAAACCAACCAAGCAAGCAAAACGCCCCACAATTGCAAGCTGTTCCTTTCAAGATTAGTAGATTAGGCCATCTTTACACGCTTGACTGTCACTGTAGTTTTAAATCCCTTCTTCAGAATTGGTTTCTTGCTTAGATGTAAACTCTGAAAAGAGAGAATTTAGGAACTGCATTTCCTGTTGAAACCTTTTCCTTGTGCTATGCCCCTTGGTTTTGTTGCTATGATTCTGATCCTGCATCCCTTTGTATTTGAGGGTCTGTTGACACGTCAGCTTTAGCATCAAATTGAAATGCTTCAAGCCAGGAGCTGAAGTTGACTGCAAAGCTAATGGAAGATGGCACGTGCCATCAAGGGATCAACTCATCATGGTGAAGTTAGGACTTTCTTCTTGCCTGTGTATTCCACTGTGGACAGGTTGTCACTTTCCCTAAGAGGTTGCACTGTGGTGTGTGTACAGGTGAAGTGGCCTTACCTGTGTCAGAACTGTGGATACTGATTCTGTGGAAATAGGAAAAC
Organism: Micropsitta finschii; assembly: GCA_034783455.1. NCBI lineage: Eukaryota > Metazoa > Chordata > Aves > Psittaciformes > Psittacidae > Micropsitta > Micropsitta finschii. The sequence goes on along the minus strand of JAVHNF010021591.1, from coordinate 9,782 downwards.
CTGCCGAATTTAAGCAGATGAATAATTTGCATCTAGGGATGGCAAAATCATGATCCTACACCACTGGAACTAGATTTTCCTGAAGTGACATTTCCTTTCATACACCCACTTGATGTGTGCAAGTATCAGGTTGATCTGACTGCTGAATAGGAGGCTGTTCTGAAACCCTCATTATTTCTGGTTCCATTGCCAGAAATCAGCATTGTCTTTTCTGTTGTATGAAGTGGCTTTTAAAACACTTTAAGCATGTGGGAAATTAAGCTTGTATTCTAAGGGTAAACAAGATTGTAGATACAAAGACCATTTTGAACTGTATCAGAGTCTTTGTGCTTTGCATGACAAACCAAAGAATGTGAAATGGGTGCTGACATAGTGCAGACTTTGTTATTTAGTTTTCCATGCTGAATGTCAAGGGAGTCAACACAGCCTCACAACTGACCTACACCAGTAACCTCTGAGTTTGGGATTTGGAGATTGAATAGATAAAACTAATAGCAGGCAGCTGTTGGGCTCCAAAAGAATCCCAGTTTGGGGCTGTCTGAGGAGCGTGGATGTTCATTGTTGCTGTAAAACAAATTTCAAGATAGATTTATTTTTTTTTCCTCAGATATTGTGTGTATTACCAAATATCTCACTAGCAGGAAACCTAATGATTCTCCCTTTGGTCTCTGTTTGCCCTTCTTTGTTTGCTGGGGCTTTGAAGTTGTCCATAACTGTACATATCATTAGGGTTTTTTGCTTCTGTTCTACAGCTGTATGTTCTTCTGTGATCAGAATAATATTCTATTAGTATTAGCTTACATGTTAATAAAAAGACTAATATTAATAACCAGGATCTAAGCTTTCTGTTTACTGGCTGAATGTTTCCTGTAATTATATTGCTTGCAAAATGCTCAGTCAAAAGGTGAGATGCACGTGTCTTCCTGCAGGCTCTTCTGTGCTTTGCTAGAGCTTCTTATTTCCTTTTCTTTACCCTATTGATTATGTCTATTCAATATTGAGTTGTTTATTCCTAGTCTTGTCCCCTCCAGTGAAAAGCTTTCAAACATGGTACTGCAGGTGGGGTGAGAGAGAACCCTCTATGCATCAGTTGAGAACTCTCCAAGGAGTTAAGGATAGCCAGATGCTTTGATCCATAGAGGGAAATGGGGCTTCTAATTTGAACAACTAAAATGTTCTAAACATTTGAACAACTAAATGAACAACTAAACTGTTGGATGGTACTAATAGCCCAGTATATCCAGTACACATCTACATCTGCAGCAGAGTACAGATAGTGAAGGTATCCACAGCTTTGAGCTCATATTTAACATGCTGTGTATTTCATAAGCACTCGTCTCCTTCAGCTGTCCTGAATGACAGCTCCTGGGTTAAGAAAGTAATGAAGTAATGAATTTTGCAGTAAAGGTGCTGAGGGAGTGGAGTGGCAGGGACAAAGTGCTTAACCATATTTTTGCTGCCCTGGGATTCTTGGAGTTAGTACATTTATATCAGGCCATTCCTTAGTGTCACAGTAGCTTCCTTGGTGGCCAACAAGCTATTTTATATTTGTGGTCTATACCCTTCTTATCTGATAAGTCCTATTTTGTTCTTCTCCATTCCTCACCTTCCTCATGGTATAGGGTTTTCCCAGCAGCAGGATAAGGTGTCTTTGTGACCTTTTTATGACAACTAATAGGACTCACAGTGAAGTTGAGGCTCCACAGAACAAGTAGTCGCTTTGCTCCTGGTCTTTCTGAACTGAGCCCCAACATCCTAAGGCTTAAACAGCCTAGAGTTAACACAGCTCCATGGGGCTTAAGAATGCTCTGCTATTATATAAAAAGGCATTGAGGCTTTCATGTGATAGTCTTACGTTGCTTAAGTATATACAGTTAAATATACATTTGGCTAGGTTAAATAATTGCATGCTCTACAGTGGAAACACTTGGAGCTACACTGTGCTGCTACAGCAGTATTACGAGGATGTGTGTAATTTGTTTTTATTAGAACAAGTTTTTTATATTCTCACTAAAAACAAAACATCTAATTTTGTTCATACTGATTGCTGCAATTTGAGACTAATTTAATTTGACCTAAGTGGCATTGGAACAGCGTGAAACCTGTGTGTAGAGTTAGCACAGGGAGCCTGACTAACTACTGTGTTGCTAGAGGCTATGTTTATGTGTGTCCAGGTATATATGGTCAATAAGTAGCCAGAGGATCAGCTTTAAACATTGGAAGCCTGATCAGTGCCTGAGCAAAGTCCAAGGGCTGAGGTCAGCTCTTTCTAGATATATGATTTTTTTGTTGCTGTTGCTGTTCCTTAACTGGCAAAGGCTCAGCTCAGCAGACACTGTGGACTTACCATGTGCTCTCATCAGCCCCAAGTAATATTTTTATATCTTTTAGATCTAATTTTAACTTTAAAGTTTACCGTCTCTGATTATGTTGTTAGTTTAAGTTAATTTTCATATATATCAACTAATTAATTCATTTTGGTTTGGGGGAAATGAGGAAACCACCTTGAGTGTTCAAAAAGGTTTTATTCCCTTTTTCATGTTCATTGTCAAGATTGATTTATCTTGGAGCTAGAGATAGTCTTCATAACATGACCTAATGCCTTAAACATCTCTTTGAAACTGTTGATGTTATTTGAGACTATCTGATATGCACATGCATAGTTTTATTGTTTCATTTGCATTTTTATGCAGAGATTTCATTTTCAGGGATGACTGAAATATAATGTTGCATTTGCAGAACTGGAACTGTTTGGAATGCAGAAAGGATGAATGGAATATTATCAGGAAATAGCTAGGGATGTATTTGCAGACAACAATCTCTATGGAAAAAGAGGAGAGAAGAAAAGAAGGAAGAATCACTAACATGAGACTAGGAAAGAAATATGAGTATCCTGTGCCAACTGAGGTTCACAGAGGTTATGTTCATCCAGGAAAAGCTTATACTCCACTTAATCTATATTTTGGGACTGTGCATATTTTCTCTCTACTCCTGGATAGTGAATTTATCCATCTGTGGTTTGAGAGCATTTCTGAAGCAAAGGACTCATGAGAATGGATCAGGTAGTGGCAAGAAATCTGCATTTATACATATCTTATGTTTTAAATGTGCATGCAAAAGAAATACAGACATTTTCTGAAATCAGAAGATTGTGATTTGGAACTGAAGTCAGGATATGACTTCTGTGCTCTACTTTCTGTTGAAATTCCTTGTTGGCTTCCAACGATAACCACTAAGTTCTTTCTGAATATAGATTAAAAGCAAATATGCTATATGGCAACATGAAGTTGCTTGTCATTCCTTCTTGGTCAAAGCATGCTAGTGGTTTGGCCTCCAGCATCCAGAGGGTAGTCTCAGAGGTGTTTTCCACTTTGTGGCTTAGAGTTAGGGTCCCTTTCTGCAATAGCTTCTGACTGATTTTTGGGTTTAGCAACATTTTGCTTCTCTCTCTCATAAGGTTTTATGGGCTGACTTTACATTGGCTGTAATGAGGTAAACATGTGACTGATAAAACAGACATTCTCTACTGTGAGTCATGCTGTATGTTTTGCCCTTCCTCCACCACCACGATTCCTGTCGTAGATGGCCCAGTTATTTTACCTTTCCTACATCCTTCCCTCTGCTGTTCAAACAGTTGTATCTTGCAGCCACTTGTATCTCTTTCTAACCAATGCATTGTGCTTTCAATGGTGGGCTTCTGTTGCGTCTACTTTTGTCCTTAATGCATTACTGAAACTCAGCTTCATCTATGAAACATGTCTGAATCACACACTCACTCCCCACTTTGGATGCATGCTCCTTTTACTTAATGACATCAGCCTTTGATTTCACTTTCAGATTTTCACAGCATTGGAATGAAGGAGGTTGCAGTACATGGCGATGGGGTTAAGTTTACTATGGCACTGGATATGTTACTGAATCATTTAGGAACAAGGGGTTATTTTAGAAAGAAAAAAAATGAGAGCCAAAGGTAACTTAGGAGTTGGCTAAGCAAGCCTGGGTGAGATCATGGGGCAATAGCAAGACTTTCTTTGGACATTTTCAGGAATAGAAATGAATTGTAGCTATAACTTGAATAGATTCAGGGGAAACAAGGAAAACATGGAGTGATTATAAGGAAAACCTCTCTGGTACTTACTGACTTGGAAACTAATCTACTCTTTGTGTCTTAGAATCTGTATGAACCAAAGCACAATCACACATTAGAGGGAAAGTGGTATGAATGAGCAAAGAGGGGCTTTCCAGACTAATCTTTTATTCATTATTAATACAGAAGGCAAGGACTTTGCTCATAGTTTGTTAGGGGTGCCTGTTACGATGCAAAATATGAATGCTTACGTTAATCTAACTAGTAGCAGGGGGATACATCTAGTGAATTTTATCCTTTCATGCAGTCGATACTTGTGCAGTTCACTTCATTAAAGGTTCTAAACAAACATATCCAATAACCACTCCTTAATTCTACAGGAATTCACTGAAATAGAGCTGTCTTTATCAGTACTAGTTTATGTTAAGCCTCTGATAGCAAAGTGAGACACCATTTCACAGCTCAGCCTTAACAAGATGGCCACATGCTGCCAATGTTGAAATAGGACAGAGGGATGGGAGATAAGACACTGGTATAAAATCGTTTTAATTTCACTGCACTGGGATAAAACAGAAAATAAAGGTTTGTGGGCTTTTGTTCTTGTTTCTCCCTTACAGAGTAGTGATGCAGCAATTAATGTTCTAATCTAAAAAGTTGAATTGAGGTCTCTCCTGTGCCTGATTGGAGCAGGGATCTCAGTTTTGGCCTCCTCTGTTTAGGTTGTTTCTTTATGAATATTTCTCTTTGTCTCTCCTGCCAAATTATTTGCTGGAAATAATATCAACACAAGATATTGAAAGGTGTTATTGGACTCTTGGCTATTGTGGAGTCACAGAAGTGGGATGGAAAGAATTAAGGTGGAAGTTCTTGAACTCCCACACTTTGCCCCCTGGATGATTTAACTATGAGAGTTAACAAAGGGTCCAAGGGAGTCGTCTGTGTTGCGGAAAGTTACATTTTTGTATAAACCAACAGGACATTTAATGCTATTTCATAAAAAATTCCAAAACATCTCTATAACATTGCTGTAGCAGTAGCAGAACTGGCAGTTTGAGAGCTGTATCTAAAGCTTGCCAAAGTAAAGGAGGGAGTGCCTTAAAGCATCTTTTTAATGAAATAAATTTCTAACTGGATTCCAGTTACTGCTTCTAAGCTGCTTTTGTGTCACCTTTTGTCTTGTTTGGTTAGAAGGTAGGCCTACATACACCCTCAGGGTCTCAAAGAGAGAATGAGCTGTAGGGAAGAGTTTGGGTCTATATATATGTTTTGCAGATGAAAAATGGCACTAGCAGAAGATTGAGGTTGTGCACAGTCCACCTGCTGTGCCAACTGGACAGGGGTTCCCCAGGTACCAGCCATCCTCATGAGACAGCAGTGATCCACCTCTGCAGCAGATCTGCCTCCTGCAGTCAAACGGGAGTCATGAACTTAAACAAGGGAACTTCAGATTAGGTATAAGGATTCTTCCCCGTGAGGGTGCTGAGGCCCTGGCACAGGTTGCCCAGAGAAGCTGTGGCTGCCCCATCCCTGGCAGTGTTCAAGGCCAGGTTGGACGGGGCTTGGAGCAACCTGGTCTAGTGGAAGGTGTCCTTGCCCATGGCAGGGGGTCAGAACTGGATGAGCTTTAAGGTCCTTTCCAACCCAAACCATTCTACGATTCTATATCAAAATGTGTATTTACAGACAATTTCATTTGTGTTATTTCCCTTCCAATTTGCCCCATACCTATTTTCCCATTTTCTATGCCCACTGGATGCTTCTTGTCCCAGTTTTGTGGCTTTTCTGCAGCAGGTCCCAGCCTTCAGCTTCACAGCTTACATCTAAATTTGTTTTCCCTTTTCTTTTTTTCTCACTTGTTCTCCATGCGCAGTCTCATCTTCCCTTCTTGATTGACTGTCGCTGTTCTCCAGTGCCCTCCAGAACCAAGTAAGAAATTAGTATTGCAAGACAAGTTTTCTCAGGGAAAGATCAATCTAACTTAATAGTAAGATCATTATATATTCTAATGATACTCAGGAATTGTTGTGCTGTTTTTAACTTGAGACCCAAGTCGTTTCTTAGGTTGGCATGCAGCTTGGAAAACTTCAGGCCAAACGGCTCAATTTTGGCAAATAATAAATAATTGCAATCATTACCCCTGTTAATTATTTCATTACTGTAGCACAGCCATCTCTGAAGCAGAGGATGTGGCCTTAGAACAAACAGGAGGTGTAAAACCCAGCAGGCCTGGGGCCAGAGAAGGAATTACTGGGCAAGGAACAGTTCTGGAAGCTTTTGCTTTTACAGAAATGATACGAAACGTTCAAGAATCCAGCAGAGACCCTGGAACCGCAGGACTTGTGCAGGGCAGGGAGTGGAGCAAGGAAGCAGTGCCAGCAGACACAGCTAGCGGAACTGATCCAGCAAGAAAGCTTTACTCAGATCTCCCAAGAAAGAAGAAGATAAAATTGTGCTTTTCTGTTACATTTCATGGCTGGAATGTTTAAAAGGTTAAATTCATCTGAGAAGGGTGGCATGACATTTAAAAAGTTTATGAGTTTGCATAGTTGAGCTTTTGGTTTCTTCCACTTTATTTCCATTTTTTATTTCCTTAAAAAACCTCAATCTACCAAAAAAGATGCCTAACTGCTTTTAACTTATCAGTTAAGAATTAGAGGTAATGTAGTGAAGTTGCATATATTAAAGGATCATTTAAACAGCCTGTGGTTCAGTGATGATGGGTGTGGGAGGGGAATGTAGCACCACAGGAGAGGTTCCACTGAGCTTTGAACTGGGTCAGATGCTTGAGGGCAATTAAACACACAAGATTTCCCTCTTTAAACAAAGGCACAGAAGGGAGTCTCCCTGTTTTCTGTGCTGTTAATCATCAGGAGGAATGAAGAATGCGTAAATGAAGAAAGAAAAGATGGTGCTATTTAAAGGAAGGATGTTAGACCCCAGCGGGATGCCTGCTGAGTTGCATCTCAAGAAATAATACTTACTTGTTATGCTAATAGTCACTATTTTCAATCACATCATTTGCATACAGATAATATCTGTGTTAATTACACAGTGCACATAGCCAATAACACACATCTTAGGTTTTGTCCTTAGCATTTTCATTTGTAAAAGGAAGCATCACATTAACGAATATTGCAAAGTTTTCAAGTGCAAATAAATACCAAGCTAGATAAGTCCTGAAGATAACCTCACAGACCAGAAACCTGGATAGAAGCAGCTCCGGATTAGTATCATGTCTCGCACTGAAACATCTGTCCTTGCACCTGATTGTAATGGCAATAAAATGAAACAAAAGGGGACATGAATGCATAATAATGTGCTGATGTATTATAATAATTAACCCCTTGGTGGTTAATTACTTGTGAATATTACTGTGCCTTTCTACCAGAGCATAAAGTTAAATGGGTTTATACTGACTTTATGCCACCTGGGGGAGGACAAGGTGAGATCTGGCTCTGAGGGGCGGTGGAATAGAGTGAGTAGTTTTGAATACATGAATCAGAGCCGTGTTTGTAGAATCATAGAATGGTTGGTTAGAAAGGACCTTAAAGCTCATCCAGTTCCAACTCCCTGCCGGGGGCAGGGACACCTTCCACTAGACCAGGTTGCTCCAAGCACCGTCCAAC
>JAVHNF010021589.1:3550-15153 GCA_034783455.1 Micropsitta finschii | reverse complement strand
ACTCCCATGGGGTTTATTGGGACACCTATAGCTAAAATTGCAGAGTGTTAAAACGTGTCATGTTTTGCTTTTTGATATCAATATTTATATATTAAATTTTAAATCCTGAAGTTAGGGGGTTTACAGTTTGAACCAAAGCAGTAAAAGCCACTGGCACAGTATTTGTATATACCTTGACTTTTAAAACAATGTTTAAATAAAAGCATTTACTTTATTAAAGTGCATGGGGCAATACCAAAGGGCTCAGTTGGATACCATATATATAGCTACCGCCAGTAATTTTGAGCAGATTATAGATACCTAGTATAATTAGAACTTCCTTTCTGTAGTTTTTCAGTTCAGTGTTTCATGTCTGTACCAGTTTAAATCCCTTTGCATTTCAAATTTAATACATACATTTAATTGTATTTGTAATAAACTATTGCATCTTTTTATTTTTGAAGATTTTTAGGGTGGGTTCATTTAGCAGAAATCTGTGTTTAGTTAAGATTAGGTATTACTTAAACTTTTAGCATGATGGAGAATATAATGTGGTTGAAATGGTAGGAAGTAAATATTTTAGGAAAATATAGCTTGCTTACCTGTTCAGTTATGATTTTCTTAAATCTCAGTATATTTGAAGCTAATTTATCAAAGTTTCACAGTGATCTATGGTATAAAACCATACAAATCAGAATTTTTCTGCTATCCCCACCTCTACTCCTAACTTCACTTGTACGTCTTGTGTGGAGTCATAGCAGTTTTGGGAGTGGGGGGTGTGTGAAGGTGGTGTGGTTTTTATTTTTGTGGTTTGGGGTTCTTAGGGGTTTTTGTTTGGGTTTTTTTATTTATTTTTACCTTACTTTTATTTTTATTTATTTTTTATTTTATTTTTAGTTTTTATTTTTTTTTTTTTAGTTTTTTATTTCTTTTTTTTTTTTTTTGTTTTCATTTTACTTTTAGTTTTTAGGGTTTATTTTATTTTATTTTATTTTTTATTTTTATTTTTTATTTTTATTTAACTTTACATCAAAAGTAGGTAACATCAGAGGGGGGGGAAATGCACACTAATTTCAGTTAGCACATACTTTTTTTCCCCACCCCTTAGTTTTTTGGTTTGGGGTTTTTTTTTTGGTGGGTTTTTTGTTTGTTTGTTTGTTTGTTTGCTTGTTTGTTTTGTTGGATTTTTGTAGAAAATTTAGGTTGGAATTCAACGCTGAAAGAAAATGGTTCTTTAAGGTCCTCTAAAGATAATTTATGTGTGGAATTTTGAAGCTATGTGTCAGTTGTAGATTTCTATGACTTGATTGCAATGCTACTATTAAGTGGATTAGTCATAGATATGCTGTTCTAATAGTATTGTAATGTTGAAATGCTGACAATTTTACATTTTAACACAGCTTTTTAAGCATGACTATGCTTAAGAAGCTGTAGTAAAAATAGTAAGGACAATAGAAGGACAATAAAAGAAAAACTGGAATCAGTACTTCTGACTCCTTGGCCTGAAACTTACTTACCATGACTTGTTTTCCTAGTATCACTGCCAGTTGCAGTGATAATTCAATGATTTTGTTCAGTTTAATTTCATAATTAATATCATATCATATATAAATAACACTTAGCAGTAAGAGAATTCTCAAGACTTTTGTGCTTATTCAGAAGATGTACCTGGTTGGTATGCTAGTCAAAGAATTCTTCTTTTTATGCTTGGCTTGTGAAGATTTTATGTAAGAATGACTGAACTGCTGCTACCTGGAAGAATTTTTCTCCAAACTGATTTTGTTGTGCCCCTTTGAAACATCTAGTGAGCAGCGGTCATTGGCCAGAGTGCCATGCCAGACAAATGGCAGCACTCACCCTAACTGCTCTGGTATTTTGTGTGTTTGCATCCCAGTGATGCATTCCTGTAGTGCATGTGCAGGCACCACAGTCAGGCTTTGAAACCTGTCCTTCCCTCCTTATTCTCCTTTCTACACTGGTGTTTTGACATGACTACTGCAGGTTGGATGAGTGTCCTAAAACTGGTTTGGAAAGTACTGCTGATGGAAGAGCCATCTCGAGAAACAAAAGAACAAGTAATAACAACTTTATTCTCAATCATTAAAGTGGCTGTACAAAGGAATAGTATTTGAAATGCAGTTACCTGGTTTGAAGGGGAATGTGATCTCTTAGTGTTAGGGATAACTCATCAAAGTAGTGTATTTTTTTTTTTTTATAGTGGTTTCCCTAATGATGGTTTTCTAACGGTTGTAAGATTTGTGAAGTCGAATGTATTTTATAAATTTTTTCACCGGTTAACATCACTGGGTTATGTCTTTTAGATCTAAATGTAGGATGTAGAGATGTTGGTAATAAGCCAAGGAGTACATTACAGGAAAATTTTAAATTAAGACAAAGGTAAACCTGTGTAATACCTGTAGACTTCTGCAAAATGTTAAAGAAAAAGTATTTAACAAATAGGGATATTACTAGATTTTTTAATTAACTTTTTTTTTTTTTTTTTTTTTTTTTTTTTTTTTTTTTGGGCGTGTGGCGGTGTTATTTGTTTGTTTGTTGTTTTTTCTGGGTTTTTTTTTCCTAGTCTCATCAACAGTAGAATCATCTACTTGGTGGGGTTTTTTTATAGATGGAATAATAAACTGTTTTTTGAGTTACTAGTCTCGTTTGAATTCTAGTCTTGGAAACATCCAGTGATTGCTTTTTGAATCTTCTATTGATAAAGATTCCCAAATAAAAACTCGTATCTCTTAATTTTTATTTAATTCTTGTTCCTATATTGACGTTCAAGTCCATCAAAATATAAATTATTGTTTAGAATGCGACCTTAATGGGCATTAATCTGTATGAGAAAAATACATTAATATCCTTCAAAACCCTTGAATGGTTTCACTTTGACCTCACTGTGAATATCTCCAACAGATTTTAATTGCCTTGTAATTATGATATATTTTAGTGGTGTATCACCAAATACTTTAAATAAATTTAGATTAAGGCGATTACACATCAAAGAGGCTCTGGGTACTCTGTGAGAATTCAGTAGATATACTTAAATGACTTCATGATTTAGAATTAGGGAAACTGTATTAATAGTGCTATGCAAACATTCTTCTTTTTAATCAAGTTGACCCATGTAGGGTTGTAGAGAAAATACCATTGATTTGAGAAAATATTTTAACTAATATTGAACAGTAAAGGAAGGTTTTAACAGAAATTAGGGTATGATGTTATTTCTATCTGTAGATTACCATTAATTTTATTGTGGTTTTTTTTTGTTTGTTTGTTTTTTTGGTTTGTTTTTGGTTTTTTTTGTTGTTGTTGTTTTTTTGTTGTTGGTTTTTTTTTTTTAATTTTATTTTTTAAGAAAAAAATACACCACCTTGGGTTTGTGATACCTTAAGTGACTTGCTACTGAACTGCTTTAGCTTATAGTCAGGTGCAGCAACAAGCTGACATACTCACAGGCCATATTATTCTTAATGAATGAATTTTGTTAATCTATGCTATCATGAGGAGGTAACTTCAAATAAGGGTTATTATCCTCGGAAATTTGTATTTACACAGTACCCTTCTGTATTGCTGGCTTATGGAGCTGGGGTCCCCATAGTACATTCTGTGTTTAACTGACTGCTTTGCCGTCGTACGTGCTGTTTTCCCTGCTTTCTTTTATTCTATGACATAGCAGTTTGCCAGATTCTTCAGATATTTGCTTATTTAATGCAAAGAATAATTGTAAGTAAAATCATTCCTTAGAATGTAATACTTTAAAATAAGATTACTGTGATATATGTAAGAATTGCTGAAAGCCACAGCAAAACAAATGCTTATTAAGGTATTTCTATATTACTATATTATTATATTTATTGCTATTATTATTATGCTGTTTACGTTGTTATAGCTTGGTTTATAATTTAGTTTGAAACAAAGAATTTGACACTTTTATGCTTGTTACATATAATAGTAATTTCTTCTTAATTCTGTGGAGTGTGTGATCAGAACATATCATTCTAAAAGACATCACCCCTAATTCTGGGATATGTAGCAGAGCAGAGATTAGTCATTCTTGTTAGGTTTTCAGTCAAAGCAGGCATAAGCTATCTTCTTTTTTTGATTACGTTATAAAATTTCAACATTCTCGTGTATATCAAATTATTTCTAAATAATTTTTAGGTAATTTTTTTTGGCATCTTTAAATACCAAAAATGTCTTTTCTATCTACACTTGCTTTTCATCTATTAAAAAAAGAAAACACGAGAGATCAGAAACATTGAGTGAAATAGGACTGTAGGATTCAGCTCTAGAAAATGAAAATTGGGCAGGAGAATGCAGGATGAGATTTGATGACAAGTATCTCTAACACACCCTGGTAGCTTGTGTGGTCTGCTGTTGTAGAATTTGTAAGTTTTTCTGAATTCAGATTCAGAGAGTTATTTTGCTTGGCTACAAACATTTTTAATGATTGAAACTTGGTATGCGATGTAACTTCCCAAAAATTAATCAGTTTCCATGAAAACATGTTTTTTAGATTAATCCAAGCTCATTAGTGCTACAGAGATGGATACTCAGTAAAAAGCCTCCATTAATTAGCACTGCATCCTGTAATATGCCTACAGCTCATGGCCATTTCCTCGAATTTGTGCAGTGTGTGAACCTTTGCATCTGATACTTCATCTACTGTAGACCGATAGCCCATGTTTTGGTTTTAAAACAGCGAGCGTATGTTACAATGTGGCACATTACTCTCTTTTTCCCAATGAATTTGTAGCTCATAAACAAGATTTCTTATATGCCTCATTTTAAATTCAGAGTTCAAAGCAGATTTCTCATTTGTGTTTTGACAATAGGCATAGAAATAATAGGTTTTAGTTCTTCATGTTTAAGTTTATGGAAAATTTGCTATTTCTCTTTTCAGTAAAGAGTATTCCTGCAGGGTGCTAAAGTGACCCTTCTGGTGGAGGGTTGAGTATTCTCTCCTTATAATACAAGAACAACATGAGCATATCAATAGTTCACAAATTGTATCTGATGCACAGAGCTGAGAACAGTAATTCCACGCTTCAGGGACCTGCATATGCATCTGTATGCTGTATACAGGGCTACAGAAAAAGAACTCTGAATTCACGCCTGTCTGTGTTTTCTGAAATAGCTTTCCTTTGTGTTTAAGTCCTTTTTTGCAAAATCCATTCCCTATTGTCACCCAGTCCTTTATGCTTTGTTTTCTTGATTCATGTACCATTGCCTATCATTGAACTTACTTCTTGAATAGTGTTCTTGGTTCAGCAAAGAACTAATTAACATCAGCTAATTCTGTCCTGATCATTAATACACATAAGAGTTTTATTCTGTTATCTTCGTCAGTAGATGTCCACTGTCACTGAAGAACAACTTAATTCTTGTAGGATGTCTGCATGTGGAATGTCAAGTTACAGTGTTTTCCTTTTTCAGCTGCAAGTGTAATGACTAAGTGGATTTATTTTTTTTCATTTGTGCAAGAGCTAACCTTCAAAACAAGCCACTGTGCAGGTGCCACACATGCCTGGAAAGAGGAGGATCATAAGCAGGTGATCAGCAGAAAAAGCACTGGCTTCTTTCTTAAAGAATAACTTCCTCATCCCTTGGCCTGAGAAATAGGACCAACTCATGCAATTCAACTATGGTTGGGTTTTGTTCCCTCCAGTTCTTTCAAAATCCTTTCCTCCCCTTTCCCTTCAGACTGGCTACTAACCCCAATTTATCATCATGATGTATGGCATCATTAATACTCCTTGAAAGCAAGATGCATAATGCTGCAGTGTTGGCACAGAGCAAACTTCTGCAGCCTGACTGTCTTGATGCCCTTTTAAGTCTCCCTTGTACTTACAGAATGAAACTAGACTCATAATAACTTTAGCTATCATGCTGTTTGCAGCAGCAAGTGACCTATTATACTGTTCCCTTTCCTTCCCCCCCCCTTCCTCTTCTCTGTGCTAACACACTGTAGCTACAAAACGAGCAAGACAGGGCTTCTAGTTCATGCTCTAGCAGTAAGCTATTAAGAACAGAGGTCCCTATAGGGGTAGAATGACCTCTTTTATAAGCAAGGACAAGGGTTTGCTTTATGGGGGAGAGAAACCTCTTGTGCTCTCTTTAGTAATCAATTTGCCCTGTCTGTAGCATGCTTTTTATTGGAAACTTTCTAACTTTTTTTTTTTTTTTGTTTTTTTAATTAATACCATAGAAGCAATAATTTAAACTAAACTTTTTCTACTGTCACAAGCTTTCTTATTCCTTGTTTCAAATACTCCTTGTATCAAAATTCTTTGCTTATCAATAGTCACAGAAGTGAACAAAAGAAATAATATTTGATATAAATCGTAATAATGCTAAACCTGACAACAGTCACAGGTAGTAAACTTCTTTTGAAAATGCCTTAATAGTGAAGCATGTGCTGCAAAAGCTGCGGTCCTGTTATGTAATGAATTTGGATAAACAAGCAAATTAAGTAGACCCAAGCGGACTAAACAGTTTTATCAGTTTGATCTTTCAGACGTATTCCTTTTCAAAAGGAAAATCTCGAGTAAATCGGTTTGCAGCTTTCATTTTCATAACCGCAGAAGATAAAAATGGAAAGCCACTGTTAGTCATATGGCTATTAGATTCTTCTGTCAGACTTCACATCTAAATATAAAGCAGATGGTAGGGTATCCTTACATTAAAATTAGCTTGGTATTACTAAAGAGTAGCTGGGCCAGAACTCTTCAGTGTGTGGTTGTTACGTCAAAATCTCCAGAATAGCCCTAAAAATTAAAGCAAAAGGTGGAGGGAGAAGTATGCGCATGTGTTTTGTTGTTGGGGGAAAGGGAGATTTTTTTTTTTTTATGTTGAGCAAAACCAGAATATTCTATTATTGTAACTTAAAAGTAATTACAAAAAGTTCTTATTCAGCAGTCCTGATGCTTGTTATTTTTTGACTGTGGTCCCGCTCTGACTTTGTAAGTTACATAAAATAACAAAATCTGAATGCACTGTAGGAGAAAAAATGTATAAAATACAAAATTTAAAAAGTATATTAGCACATTTTCATTGAAATAGAGTCAAGCTGTTTCTTGAGCTCTTTTGCATCAAAGTTTATTTAAGCTCTGATTACGATTTATAAGTGAGATAGCATGTTTTAGTTTTTGGAAAGATAATTTAATCTAACCAAAATGCAAGCAGTATTTCATACTTTTGAAACAGCAATTGCCAGCAGAGTTGAGGGGATCTAAGGCACAATTAATCTCTCTGCTCTGGAGTTTGGAAATGTAGCCCTAACTTTTTACATTAGTTTGCAAGATCAGGAATTTGTTTTAAGTATCTATATCATGTATGTAGAAAACAATCCTTTAAACCCAGTTCCTGTTATGGCTTCATCTAGTTTAAGAATTTCATACTATGAGTACATACTACTCTACAGTAGGAGTATAAATGCATCGTCTTTTGTGTGTGCAAACATTTACTTAAATGAAGCATTTTGTTAAGGAGAGAAAAAAATACCTTGAATTTTGTTACTAAGTGTAGTAGACAACACTGCCAAACAGAATCTTTGGAGGGATACTGTCGAGTGTTCTACATTCAATGGTTGGACTTGATGAGAACAGTTGGAGTCAATGATTTTAAAGGTCTTTTCTAATCTCAATAATTCTGTGATTTTAAAATAATCTGTTATCCTACAAAGGTGGAATAATCTGAGTCAGTGTAACTTGGTCTGCATGTCACTTCATATTAGTTTCCAAATGCATTTGTTCTTAAAAATGTGTAGACCATGAAAGTTAGTGTGTTCATTTCCTATGCACTCTAATATATGTGTCATTCTGTGGGTGGTAGAAACCACAACTGCTCTGAACTAAGCACTTGAAAAACATAGCATAGTTTTACGTGCTATGAAAACTGCAGACTGAAACCCAGAAGTAGTAGAAATAATCCTGCAATGAGAGGCATCCAGGTGTGCTGAGAGTGCTGGCTAATGTCATTATGAGGCTGTTCTCTCTCATCCTTTAAAGGGCATGACAATGAGGGGAGATATTGGATGACTGGAAGAAAAGAGATATCACTCTCCCCTTCAGGAAAAGCAAGAAGGGGGAAACTAGGGAACTACAGTGCAATTGAACCTCATTTTCTATTGACCAAACCCTCCTGGAAGCCACTGCTAGGTATCTGAAGGTACCCACAGGGTGCTGAGAGGGTGTTTGGGAACAGCTAGCATAGATTTATCAATTGAAAATCATGTGATTGACCTGAGTGACTTTTCTGATGAGATGTCTGTGAAGGAGAGGAAAGCTGTGGAGCTTTGGTGTTTTGAGGTGGTTTGGGATTTTTTTTTGGAGGAGAGGGAGAAGGGAGTTGTTTGGGAGGGGATTGGTTTGTTTTCTGGTTTTGAGGTGAAGGGTTGTTTTATTTGTTTAGGGTTTTCTGTTTTTTGTCTGTTTATTTACTTCTTTTGAATGTAGGTAGGTTTTCAGCATAGTCTCACATAATATTTTTAGATTGGCAAGAGATGGGTTGGGTAAGTGGATGATAAGGTGGCTGAAAGAATTGGCTGGACTGTTAGGCTCACAAGGTGATGATCCATGGTATTAAAGTCTAGTTGGTGGCTACTGGAAGTGTTTTCGTGGGGATTGATACCATGGCCAGTATTTAATGTTTTTATTAACAGTGTGGACAGTGAGATAGAGTGCATTTTGAGCAGTTTCAGAGGTGGTACTAAATTGGGGGAATAGTTGACTGGCTGGAGGGTAGGGCTAATGTTGCAAGGAACCTCAATCAATCCGGAGAAATGGACTGACAGTAAGTTCATGAAGTTCAACAAACACAAGTAAAATGTCCTTAATCTGGGACCAGATAACACCAGATAACATGCAATATGGATGTAGAGAGGTGACTGGCTGGAAGTTTCGTAGACTTTGAAGTTCCTCTGGACAAGCTGATGAACATGAGTCAGCACTGAAACCCCTCTGCAGTTACCAGCTGCATCCTAGACGATATTAGCAAGAGTGCAGCTACAGGAGCAGGGGAATGGGTAATGCCTTGTATTTGGCAATTATAAAACCTCACCGAGAGAGTGCTCTGTCCAATTTTGGGCACCCGAGGTTCAGGCTTACTGACTCAGTGCAGCAGTTCAGCAGAGAGCCACTGAAATGATTATGAGAATGTAGCACGTGACATGAGAAATGGATTTGTTGAGCTTTTGAAGAGAAAGCTACGAGGAGATCTTACTGCTGTCTGTGACTGCGTAATGGGAGAGTATAGAGAAGGCAGAGCTGGTCTGTCTTGTAGGCAGACAGGTCTTGCAGAGATTGAATGAGAGGTAACAGGACAAGTCAGAACACAGGAAACTGCAATTAGGTACAGGGAAAAATATTTTACCCTGAGGGTGGTCAAATACTGGAACAGATTACCCAAAGTGGCTGTGGTATTTATGTCCTTGGAAATATTCAAAACACAACTGAACAAGGGCCTGAGCAATCACATCTAATTGGACCTGATCTGAGCAGGAGATTGGATTAGATGATCTCCAGAGTTCCCTTGCAACTCAAGCGATTCTGTGATCTCATGAAAAGAAATTTCCACTGTGTGTACAGAATTGTCTTTACCTTTTGGCTTTCCTAATGACCACATGAAATGGAATTTGTTCAGGCTTTTAAATTTAGTCACTGTGTGTAGCAGGTCTTTATGCAATATTAATCAACACTTCAAAGCAATTTATGCTACTAAAGAGATATTTAAAAACTATTGATTATCACTCTAATAATGAAAATTCAGAGAAATATATTTCTGTCCTCATTTTGAAGTGCACAAGTGCAGAATGGATTTCTGGGGCCATTCAACCAGCCATTGCTTCCTCCTTCATTGTGAAGGGATTGTTAAGCCAGTCATCCTTTTGCTAGGCTTTCTGTTTCAACAGGAGTTTTGGAGACCTAGTAATTTCTCCAGTTGCATTCCAGTAGGTTAGCCAGCATTTATGATACCACTGAGATCTTGTTCAGCTATTTGTGGCAAGCATTAAGAAAAAAGGAGTGATCAATCATCCTGCACTTCCTTAAGGACTGTCCAGAAGGATAAAAGCAAAGTAGATCTTTTGAAAAGAGGAGATATGTTTGGGCATAATAAAGGTCCTCTAGAAAGTCAGTCTGGGATGCTTATCTAGAGCTGTGGCCCTCAAAGTAAAAATGAGAATGTGATGTGTCCAGTTTGTATGTAGCATGTCAGGAGCAGGGCTGCAGTATTTCATTTGTCTGTATGGTATACAGCTGAATTATAAGCTGACCCACATTTTCCAAAGTACAGAGTATAGCCTGACAGCTTGACTCTTTCACCAGCTCTGCACCTAGACCTGTCTTTTTCCTTCAGTCTGCCTGTTTTGTCATCTGCCTGAAGTTTCTAATTGTGACAGTCAGGTGTGAGTTACTTTCTGAGACTGGGATAGGGTGCATTTGTGCGTTAACTCCATTCTCTGTCCTCTAGAAGCTATATGTGTACAGTTTAAGTAGGGATTTCTTGGTGAACTGAAAACTAATTCTTCAAAACCTCCCCTATTAATACCAGTGAGCTGCTCCCAGTTTGATTTACTCTTTCAGGAAATCCCTGCAATGGAATCTTTCAGTGGTGATCCGGGTGGTTGAACGGTCTGTTTAAGAAGAGTCCTGAACTCTTACATGGTAAATCAGTGCTTGCAGAGTACTTCAAAAGTGTAGGGGGAGTTTGACTCCTCCAAGTCTCAATTTCTATTTAAACTTGATTATATTCAGGTTGATACAGTGTGTACACATTTTCACAATTCCTCATTTAAGTCACTCATCCAGCAAAGTAATCTATCACATGCACTGCATCAGGTATGAAAACAGTACTTGTAAAATCCATGCTGAATAACTAATGAGAAACTCATATAATTGAATACAAAATAAATTTAGGTAGGGTAAGCTGATTCTGAACAATGAGCACATTTAAAATGCAAGCAGTTTTTGACAAACATTTAAGTCAGGCTTTCCCTTAGATGTTCTTTAAGACTTCCGTCGTGCAATGGGAGAGGTATTTCTGTGATCTCTATAGCACTGCAGGCTGCTATAAGAATCCACCATCGGAGAAGGACTAGCAAGGAGATCAGGTGGTTATTGATAAGCATATGTGGGCTACTGAGAAGGTCAGAACTGGGGGCCTTCCACTGAGGCAGCCTGCAGAGAATTGTGCTGCTGAGAAGCCACTCCTTGTTTGCATTAGAAACTCTTGCACGAAAGAGAAGAATGAGAAGGGAAGGGAAAGGGTTAAAAAAAAAAAAAAGGAAAAAAGAAAAAAAGAGGGGATTTTGAGATTGAGTTTCATTTATACAAAGGTATGGCAGGTTAACAAACAGAATTTCAGAGGATTGGTGTTTGATATTTTACATCTTCAGATGCTTTTCTGGATTGAAGTAAATTAATTTTTCAGGTGGAGTAGATTTCCCTTCAATTTAAAAGATGTTTGCTACTGCTGAAAACAGTGTTTACAATAGTGGCTTGAAGATAAAGTGAAATAAAAAGCACTAGAAATTTTTTATTAAAGAAATGAATCATTTCAAGTGGTCTCTAAAGCAGAAATTAACGTATCTTGTAAAATGATAACTGTAGGATTTCTTG
>JAVHNF010021587.1:0-11378 GCA_034783455.1 Micropsitta finschii | reverse complement strand
CATACTCTCCAGCCTATCCCTAACATAAATAGCAACTCCCCCTCCCCGCCTGCCAGGCCTGTCCTTTCTAAAGAGCCCGTAACCTTCCATTCCAACACTGCAGTCAAAGGAGCCATCCCACCATGTTTCTATGATACCTATTATATCATACCCCTGTAGATGTGCACACATCTCTAATTCCTCTTGTTTGTTCCCCATGCTATGGGCGTTTGTATAGGGGCATCTGAGCAGAGCTTCAAATGAAGCTGGGTCTTTGGCTGGAGCGGCTGGAATATCTCTGCATTGCTCAGAGCATTTATTATAGGTGCTGGCAATTGATTGGGTGTGTTGGGGTGGAACGATGCCCCCCTCCCCACACACATCTAATTTAAAGCAACCCTGACCAGTCAGGCAAGTCTGCAGGATCCTGAAGAGAAAAACACTTTAAAAGTTGATTTTCTGTTTGAAGTCCCTCTCCTTTGGTTACAAGTAAGGTAGCTTGGTTCTTTTGCCTCTACTCTTGCCCATAACAGAAAAAGGAGAAATAACCAGGCAAACAAGTAGGTTGTGGCAAACTATCTGTCACAGTAGTTTATCACACTTGTCATACCACAAGAGAAGAACTGCTGCAGTGATTTGCTCTGATGGTAAGCATGGGCCTGCTGTGAGAGCATCACACAACATCTGCAGTCCTAATGCCTCCAGATGTTCATGGAGAATCAACAAAATGAGGCCATGTTCACCCTACAGAGGAAAGGAAGGGGCAGAGAGAGAAAGGACAAACTGCCAGTGTCTGCTGCAGACTGAATGACACAAAATTAGTTTGAAAACCAGCTTTATATGAAAGGTTCTCAAGAGGGCACGGCAAAGAGGAGAAAATGAAAGCATTTACTTTTTGCACCTTCTGATTCTAAAGTTGCTGAGGCATTTTAACAGTAAATTCTCCTGAACTAAGTTCAAGCTTATTGTTTGATGAAAAATGCCATAACCCCTCTTGTTAGATAACGCTACAGTTCTGCTTCTGTTGCTATCAATGGTATCAGCATTATATGGGAAATACATATGGAAAAAAAACATTATTTATCCTGAGGTTGCAGGGTAAAGTGAAATTCTTTGTAAAGTTTAAATGCTCTAAGTCTGAATACATACTGGACTTGGAAAACATCAAACCCCTGAATTACCTTATTCATAGAATCATAGAATTGTTACTGAGCTTTGTGTTACGAAGTCATGTAAGTAAGTTCATCACAGATAACACCATCGTATTTCTCATAGCCTGTTTTATCCTCCAGGTTACATGAATGCTTTGGAAATGGCTTATAATTGTTACATTCATGCCTGTCTTCCTTCTTTTTAAAGGATTTGATGAGTTTTTACCCCCCTTTATTTTGTGCCTCCCACCACCGTGCATTTCTGCATGTTGAATTCTGAACCTCACTTGAGCAGCTGATGCGTATGTACATAGTTGTATGTCTGTGTGTATGAATGTATATGTTTATACCTGTCTAAATATTATGTACAGTGTATAGATTGTGTGTAGTGTATGTATATATGTACAGATATGTAGCCATTTATTCATACCATTCTATCTGTTAAAGGTTTTAATTCATTTGCTAATCCAGAGCTTCCTAGTTTTTATTTCTTAGCCCAAACCGAGCCTCACTTAAGCAGGTGAATCCTCCTGAATTTCAGAGATTTGCACCTTTTTCTAAGCACAGCCTGATTTTAGGATTTTCTGCTCAGAACTGGCAAATGTATTCCATGAATTTTCTGCCTTTTTCCATTACTCCTTTCACCCTTTTTTATCTGAGATGTAGAAGTCTGCCAGTAAATAGTTAATAGAATATATACTAAATACATAACTACACTCATAAAAAAAAAGCCCTCCCTGTTTCCGAGCCATGCTCATTGTCTTGCAGCCTTCTGAGAGACTTTTTGTAAAAGTTTTATTTGCAGTGACACTTGGAAGAGATTGATTCTTTTTAAGTCTCCAGCAGTGACTAATTGGAAGAAAACCAAGCTGCCCCTTATCACTGAGCTGTAGCACACAGAACAAGATGCAATGGATGCTGTTTAAAAAATACTCATGAGGCCGTAATGGTAACATGAAAGCAAATCATTAAACCAAGATTCTGCTCAGTGAAACAGTGACAGTTTGTTGCAGCAGTAATTGAATTGCAGCTAGTTTCTTTCTTGGCAAGCATCAAGATTTTTCACAATGCATTTCAGTTGTATATTCACTTTTCAAAGTTATTCTCGTTATTGTCTAGCTTAAACTGAACAAAGCTGGTTAGGTCATTTAGTTGTTGGACTAATGTCCATGTTCATGTTCTATCCTTCCCTGACACTATCATCTCTGTAGATCTTGCACTCTGTGTGCGGTTTCCATTGTTCGCATGAGAGGTGGGCACATGCAGCATTTGTGAAATCAGACTTGAAGTAATTACTCATAGGGAGTATTCAAACATTTCAGTTATCAAAATATAAGTAGTTCTTGTTCCTTTGGCCTTCTGATGACTTAAGGTTCAAAGAAAACCTTCTGTAAAGCAATTCTGTTAACTCTGTTTCTTTAAAAAAGCATTTCACAGACCACATAGGGGAGCAGTTCACCAATTCTCATTTCTGTTGTATTAAAAAGGTGAAGAGGACTTTTCTGGGCATTTATTGCCATCTTCAATGTCTCAAAGACTTGGGCAGAAGAGCAGACGGCAATTAAACCAATGTGAGCTTCTTGTGTGCTTAAAGTAAAACACAAACCTCTTTGAGAGTCAGGCCCTCTGCTTGTAAAGCCTTTGCTCTGCAAAGTGCTAAGAATGCTCTCTGTTTCTTGCTTATCTTTTAGTATGTGTTTGTAAACTTTTGTTCCAAATATAGAAAAAATGGTAAAACATCCATTCTAACATTTCAAACCTTATTATTGAGATTTTCAGCAGGAAAATTATTGAAATTAATGGCAGGAATTCCTGTGACAGATGGTCCTTCATTGGTGTCTTGACAATCAATCAGTGCTGTTGGAATAATGTTTGCTTTCCTCTTTAAAGGCTGAATGGAAACCTGAATGTCTCTTAACATTACTGAACTGCAGGAACATTTTTAAAGATCAAGAAGCCAGTTGGGAAATTGATCAGGATTTAATCTGTTTTAAAAGATCAGTTGAGAACTTAGAAAAAAAACCATATTTTAAAATTGTGAACTTTTTTATATACACTTTTCAACTGTTTGTATTCTGAAGGACAAAATGCACTCATGTGTAAGTGGCAACAGAGGCTCTGTTGTAATGCTCTGTGGAAACTGTGGAATGTGAAATTAGCTTTCTCTGGTCACAGAGAGCAAAACTCTTTGAGAAGCACATCTCCTGCCAGGTCGCTAACGCCCCAGAATAACTGGCTGATTGTGCATTATTCTGATCATCCTAAATAAATGATAGCAAGACATAGCTCCACTTTAAAATCCTTTCAATGACTGTGGGTTGAGAGTAGGTCTGAAGACATTTCAAATTAAAAGGATGTGCTTTGAGAAGGAAGCACAGCACTTGCAGAGCATTCACGTTACCTACACATTGTGGATGTGTTGTGTCTATTTGGCATACCGAGGAGTTCTGAGCTCCTACAAGAGCAGCAGTTTTTTTTGTAAAAGGAATCATCTAATTCCTTGGGATATTTTCTGGAAGTCTCTGTTCATGATAATCTAGAAAACTATTGTTTATGTTACTGTATTCCAAGTTAAAAATCCTGCAGGAGCTGTTCATTTCTCACAGCTTCCTTTGTGAAGTCAGCATTATGTGTGACAGCATTCGAAAATAACAGCATGTTCTTTTTTAATCTGAATTTTGTATCTGATCAGTGTCTTCAGTCATGAAGAGGGATTTGCATTGTTGTGTTTGTATATAGAGTATTGCGGTGCATGATTTAGCTTATGCATTTTATTAAATGCTGTTTAATAAATGTTTAATGTAATGTGGCATTATATTGTTGTGGCTTAATACTACTACCTAATTGAGGTTTACCATTAAAGTGAATTACAAATATGAATGTGTCCTTCGGTTTTATTATTAAGTTCAATTAATTTCTTTTTAAACATTAGGTGTCTAAGCCAAATACATCATTTATTATCTTTTAGGGGGAAACTCTACTTTCCCTTCATTACTGTGATTATCTATGAGTGATTTAACTGGAGAAGGTTAAGTCCCATGAACCCTCCTGACACCAAGGAACCACCTGAGGGAGAAGGCTCTTTTCCTCAGGGTTTTAATTCATCTTCGGCCTTCTGTTTTTCTCCGGCTTTTGGAGGAGGCCGTTGGCTGTTAACTGACAGTGCTTCACGTTCCCTTGTACCTGGCTGCTCCTTCCTGTTCCCAGTTCTTGAGTGAAGGTGATGCGCTGCGTCTCGGTTCAGCTCCTCCACACACACTTTGTAACAGAGGTAACGGGCTCGGGCTCTTCCAAACAGCGGATAAACTCCTGCGTCCAGCCGGGCCCGTTTTCCTTGGGCACAAACCGCGGGTTTGCATTTGACAGAGCGGTCGGGCGCGTTACAGACAGGAACGTGCCAAGAACCCCACCGGGCTGAGCAACTGCCCTGCTCCCTCAGCCGCTTACGGGGAACCAACAACGGAGGGAACGAGCCCAGCGCCACCTCACGTCGAGCGCAACTGCTACAGACGCCGCAACCCCACTGTTTCCGGCCTTCGCTCCCGCCACTTCCGGCCGCCGCCATGCCGATGAAGGGCCGGTTCCCCATTCGCCGCACGTTGCAGTACCTCAGCCAGGGCGACGTCGTCTTCAAAAGCTCGGTGAAGGTGATGACCGTGAACTACAACACGTCGGGGGAGCTCAGCGAGGGGGCGAGGTGAGCGCGGCGGGGCGAGGGGCTCAGCGCCCTCCTCAGCCGCATCTGGGCTTGCGGTGACAGCCCGGTTGGCGCCTGTGTTCTTCTTCCTTCCAGAAAGTTTGTGTTTTTCAACATCCCGCAGATCCAGTACAAGAACCCCTGGGTGCAGATCATGCTCTTCAAGAATATGACCCCCTCGCCCTTCCTCCGGTTCTACCTGGGTAGGTCCCGCCGGCCTTTGTGCCTCAGCGCAGCCTCGGCTGCAGCGGTGGCTTCCGCGCTGGAAGCGGGGTCTGAACAGGCCGCGGCTGGCGAGGCGGAAGGAGGGAGAGGGTGCAGGGAAGCAGCTCCACGGGTTAGTAACGCCCCTGCAACCCTCTGCCTCCGCCCCGAGTCATGCTGTTTGCTTTTCCTGTTTAAACGTTACACTGTACTCAGCAGCGGCAGAGAGGCTGATGTCTTAGTTATGGGTGTTTAAAACACTTTTTTCTGCTATTGTGAAAGTGCGTTGTAGGGAAAGGAACCCTTTCATACGTAATTACAAATCTGTCTTGACAGACAATGGAGAACAAGTTTTGGTTGATGTGGAAGATAAAACCAACAAAGAGATTACTGAGCACATTAAGAAAATCCTGGGGAAAAGCAAGTAAGTGGCACTTGATAACCTCTTGCATGCATCATAATACAATCCCTGCAAACTTCTGTCAAGTATACAGAGGGAAATGCAACTTCTCCCAGATACATTTAGCATGAGCTAGAAACTGTAAGTCTGTCCTTCTGGTAAACTGGGGCAGGGGAAGGAGATGAAATGTCACCATTCGAGCTTCTGATAATAACAAATGGATCTTGTTTCTAGAGAAACGCTTGAAAAAGAGGAGAAGGAAAGGAAAAAACTGTCACATCCGGCAACATTTGGGCCCAAGAAGTACCATCTGCGAGAATGCATGTGTGAAATTGAAGGCCAGGTTCCCTGCCCTGCTTTTGTGCCACTGCCCAAAGAGATGAGGGGAAAATACAAAGCTGCAATGAAAAATGAAGCATCAGCCTGAAAGCTCAAGCCATGCAGTTGTTTTTCCTCAGGGCTGGATAATGAAGGTACTTCAGTGAGAAAAAGAGCTAAAAGCTCCTGAAAATAGGAACAAACAAGTTCATATAATACATGGGAGACGAAGTTTTCTCAGAGCTACAATTAGAATAATTAAAGTGAAAAATAAATAGAAGTTGAAAGCCAGCTTTTTTTGGTGCCAGTTTTACAAAGCATTACAGTCAACAATGTATATAAGGCAAACAGAACAAGGGAAACAATGTCTATATCCTACTCATGCCTGCATGTATAAGGTTGTATAACCAGATCATGTTTGCTTGCTTTAGATAGAGACTAGACTAAAAGTCTTTCTTGAATCATCATAGCTTCTGCCTTACCAAACAGTCAAACAATACCTCTAATAGCAGATACACATGTGATTTTACTGTATTGCTTTGAATTTGGTAATTACATGTACCTTCCAGTCAGGCTCTTGGAGCAGCTGACTGTGGAGCTAACAACCAAGTAAGCCCTGTAAGAACTGTCCAGGCCAAACACAGCACAAAATAAACATGTTGGTTTATTTCATCTCTTTACAAAGTTCCCACACAGAGCAGTGCATGCAGCTCTAACAAAATTTACTGCTAGTCATTTACTGAGCTTTATGGATGTCTTCATTCCCTTGTGCCTTGTGAGCCTCAACAGCCCGAATATCAGCGTAAAGTCTTCACTTTGGAGATGACTTTAGGTATGAGTTGTCTAGGCTGTCACATTTAACACTGACAAAAGATGAGGTATGCTAGTCTGTTACCTGCTTTTAAAAATACATGTACAATAAGGCTACTTTAATTATTAGTGTATTAGACTGAAAATACAAACAAGGCAGGATAGCTGCAACAAGGAAAAAACACTTTTAAAATGTGGAAGCTGAATCCACTGAAACTTTATTTTTCATGTTGGTTCCAAACCAGCTCTGAGTTACCAGTGCAGGGCACAGTCCTCCTGACCAGCAAACAGCCTTAAATACCTAACTTAAACTGCTTCTGTTAAAACAGTTCCAGGGTTACATTTCACTGTCTTAACGTCTGTTTTCTGCTACCTTTGTAAATTTGGTGCCACAGGGCACATTTTATTCATTTATGACCTTTGAGAATCCTGTGCTCCTTCCACGTAGTGCAAAGTAACACTCAGGGACTAAACTCTAATAAAACATCTTGGTATAAAAACTTCATGGTCTTGCTCTGCACACCTTTCAACTTCAGATTTAGGCTACAGTAAGAACATCAACTGTCTTTAACGGGCCACTCATAAGTTACTTTGAGTAGTTACTAGTGCTGTTAAGTGAGGAGGTGGCTTGTTTTTTTTTAAACAAGAGTTGTGCAAATCCCTTCCTCCATCAATTTATAGCAAGCTAAAGCCAGAGTCTCTGCTCTTCAGGTAGTGCAGTTATTTGTCTCTAAAATGTTACACAACGCTTGGGTTACAGCTGTGCTAATATGTATTATCAGAGACTTAGTTAACACGTATCCCATTCCATGTAAGTTTACACTTCCGAGGAAGCCCGCTATTAGTGCTATGCAGGGTGATCTGTCTGATTTCCTTTATTTCAGCTTTAAATAAATCCATCTTTTAGATTTAACTTCTCCCTTCCATCCTTTCACACACCAATGCTGGATGATGGACTTCTGCCAAAAATAAAAATCCAGGCAGCTCAGACTCCTGAAGTCCTGATCTCTTGCAAAGACACAGGCTGACCTAACCCTGAAGGGATCCCACATTTCTGATACCCAGCTCTAAGCCCTTCTGCATTACCAGTGCTGGCCATCACCCGGGCATCCCCTGGACCACAGGATCCCAAGATCACTTCAGTTTGGAGCTTCTCACTTAAAACAGACATGCCTGATTCTCAGAACAACTTCCAAAGGGAATCAAATATGAAACAGAATTGCTGTTTGACTCTACTGCAGCCACAGACTGTCTCCCAACTTTCACAGAATTCCAGTTCAGTGGCACTTCAGCTTTCCATTGTAAACAAGATTTCTGTTTCTTGAATTCTACAAAAAGAGGGTTCCAGTCTCACAAATGACACACATGATCATTCAGTCACCCAGAGAAGGAATGTGCAGATTCCATAAGATAATTAGGAATTGGAGGATCACTCTTACTGCAGTCTGAAATGGTGCCAGCCTGATGCTCTTCTCCCTGGAAACGAATAGGTACTTGCTCCCTCAAGCAGGGCTCTGAAGTCAACCCAGCATGCTCTATTATTGTAGCTTATGCTCAGTGCAAAAAGGAAACTAAAGGTGATGAAAACACAGCATCCAGATTTTTATAATGAGTAACTTTATAATGTGTTTAAGATCAGTTAGAAAGTTCTCAGTCTTAAAATCCCTTTTACGTATTAGCATTGCACAAAATTGATCTGTGTATCCTGCACCTCAAATCACAGTAGCCATTTAACAGCTCTTTCTGCTAACACCATCAGGCACTATAGCACTGCACCATAACATTACTGGGGTGCAGAACTTGAAAAGTTTTTGTCCCTCTTTAGTTAAAGCCCCACTCAAAAGGCCAATATTGTTGTAACAGAAAGGGGGAAAGAGAACAACCAACATTGCAACCATTTCCAAATCACGGTTCCCTATTAGCACTTAGCCACTTTGACCAAAATAAACACACAAGACCAGGCAGCACCGAGTGTTGTAACAAGTCATTCCAAAATTCTTTAAACACAAGTGTCTGGGACCAGCAGCATACCTCAGCGATTCGTTCTTCAAGACTGAATAGTAGTGGAAATGCCTAGCTGAAAGTGCATGAAAGTCAAGACTCCCCAAATTCCCTCTTGTGATCTGTACTCCTCTTTGTAAGTATCTGCTCTACCTTCCCACATTTAACAGCAGATGTAAAATAATGGTTACCAAGCCCTACTGCTTCAGCAATTGGATTTCTCCTTCTGCTTTGCTAGGGTGCGCTTCAATTCCTTTAAGTTCTCTGTCAGTACCTCCACCTCATCCATTCGTCCACTGTGTTTGGCATCAAATATATAAGCTTTAATATTATCTATCTGTTGAAGAAGTAGTTCTTCCTCTATAGCCTCCTCTCCAGAATTTTCACTGTCATCCTCCACTTCAAAGGGATTAGTAGAAGATCCCTCTTCAAATGGATTCCCAGAATTCCAGCTGCCCCCCGGTTTTTGAAATGGATCTTCATCCTCTTCAAAAGGGTTTGAAGTACTGCCAGGTGCTCCATTAGTTTGTTCTTCCTCCTCCTCATTTTCAAATGGATTATATTCCTTTTTAACACTTTGCAGAGCTGTGTTAGAGAAAGAAACCATTGGAGAAGTATCTTTGGCAAATGGGTTAGCAGGATCTTCCTCTAACTGAGGGGTATCCGCTTCATCTTCAAAGGGGTTTAGACTGGCTGGCTGATCTTGGGCTTTCTTACACTGTGGGACATCCTGGGGTGCAAGTGTGAAGATCAAGTGCTCTTTAGCTGGCAGCTGCTCAACAGCAGGAGTTTCAAAACTTGGGTCCCCTCTGATCTGAGTAATATCCAAATCCAGTGCACACGCTGTCAAGTTGCGGTTCTCATTTACAACTCCCTGCTGATGCTGCTTGACTTCTCTGAAGTCTAAGGAGCGTGTCCTTGAATGCTGAGACATGAGTTTGTGGTGTTCTCTTTCCCACTCTTTTTCACAAAGCACCTGAAGTTCCTCCCTCTGCATCTCTTCCTCTTCTGCCTGTTTTTTAGAAAGCTCAATAGCTTTCAGAGTTTGTTGTTGATCATACTCATCCTGAAGCTGCCTCAGGTTCTCTTGCAACATATGGACCTCGTCTATCCTATTAGCAGCCTTTGCTTGCTTAATAAAGGATGTAATATTGTCAATCTGCTGAAGAAGAGGGTCTGCTATCTCACTCTCACGTGATATGCTAGATGTAGGTAACCAGCCTTCAGATTTCCTGACTGCTTCTTTTTTCAGGTGAGTTGCATCACCATTAACTGCAGCTGCAGATCTGGAGATGAAATCTTTCTGCTTTTCTTCTTGCTTTCCATGCGTTTCAAGAGCCACCTAAAGTGAAGAACACACAGTAAGAGAACACCGTGACCATGAAAAATCCTGTTCTAAACATCTGTAAGTACAAGCAACACACTGATCTTAGACATTGCTGGCTGTCACTGAAAGGAATCAGCTGCATTTCTGGTGACTTTGCAGAGAAAACTTGTTTTCATAATACTACCCAAATGCTTCCCTTCAGTTTGTTTGTGATGATATTGAGCAAAATCCCATGACTTCTGCCTCTACAAACTTAAAGGCAAGCAGGAGCAGTGACAGTGCTTTACAGAGAGCAAGAAATACTGAATGCAGCTGTGCAAAGAGTGCTCTTAGACTGATCTGGACCATCAACTATATCACATCTGACTATAGCAGACGTCTGTAATAGAGCATCTTGTGTTAAAAGCCACCCATATCATTAGCTTTTGGAGTGCAACAATTCTTATTTCTTACCTTCTACCTCAAGATAAAGCTGCTTTAGTTTACAATTAGTGATATCCTTCCTCCTAACTGAAAAAAACTTTCTCTCAAGAAGCATCCTTATTCTCATATCTCCTTTTTCATCACTGAAAGCAGCCTCCAAATTCTACTTGTACAAATGAACTCCAGAACACAATTTGAAAACCCATGTAAACTAACACACACGTAGTTTAGGGCTGCAGAAACAGCACATGCCTCCAAGTCACTGCTGCTTTCTGGAGGTGTTCAGCTGCTCACTACACACCTGCTTATGTTCTGGATGATACAGTGACTGTGTTACACGAGGGCATGGAATGATCTGCACTAAAAAAATGCGAAACCGAAATCCAACTACTCATGCACACATGACTAGGAGGCTCAAGCTTTTGAAGGAGCCCCTGATGCATGATGTAGCAGATCTTAACCTGTCTTACCATATGCAGTCTTCTCTTCTTCAGGTCTTCATACTGATCTTTGGTTGGCAGGGACATCAGGCCAAGCAGTTTCTCCTGGCAAAAATTGAAACATTTACATTGTTGCTTGCAGGCATTCAGCCAGTTTTCAAGTACTTGAGAGATTCCACCAACAGAACACCCCACAAAGAAAGAAAAGGTCACTGCTGCAGTCCTGAGCAGGTCTTTGCTGCAGAGCTATCCTGCTAGCTGGACACTTCAGCAAGAGACAAAGCCAAGATTCACACATTCTCTTACGTCACTAAACTCAATGCTGCTCTGACTGCACTCTCTGTATTCAAGCTGGCTCATTTTCGGCTGCCATAAGTCATTAGGAGAAGCAATGACAATACAGACTATATGGGGAACTAATGACTATACAGAAAATGTCTAGAACTAAACCTTCTGTCAAAATCATTGCAAGCCACAGGGATGCCTGGCAAAGAAGAGAACACTACATAAAATCTATGCTCCATTACCTGAACAAAAAGTGTAGCTGAATATCTTATCATTCTCTGCAGTTGTAGTGTTTTAGGATGAGGCTGGGGATCTTCATGCAAGCCTAGACTCAAAATCTTCT
>JAVHNF010021586.1:7893-20643 GCA_034783455.1 Micropsitta finschii | reverse complement strand
GAGGCTTGTACTAGTGAGGAGGCAGCCCAAGGCATTGCTTCAACAGCTGCTCAACAGCTCATTTATTCATCTCCATGCTTTGTTCCTGCTCTTGCTTCATGAGTCAGCTTGCCTCGCTGATGACAGAAAGCTTATGATCGTCATGACCCACAGGCTTGGCTCTCTCTGCACAGCTTGGCATTTTGCAAGTGGGTGTTTTAGATGTGGGACTCTGCTCCAGAAGCACAGTTGATCTGCAAGTGGGCAACAGCCAGATCAAAGTCACTCTATCTCACGCCTGGATGTACGTATGGATCTGTGGGTTGTTCAGCCATCACTAAGAGCCAAACAGCCTGCCTCATCATTCCATCATACCCCATGAATCATTACCAGCCCAGGACTTAGCCTCATTGCCCCTCAACAGCACCTCCGAAAGGTTATCCATGCCAGAGCCATGCCCAAGGACAGCAGAGCAGGACTGATGAAGGATAAGAAGAGGGAACATTGGTGACTTAACAGGCAAAGGCATAAACAAGAAGAAACAAGGCTTTTCAGAGCAAGCAAGGAGTCACACACAGTGCACACATGAATAAAAGCTGCATTCGATACAGAAAATGATGTGTGCCATTCAGAGCTAAAAACAGCATTCAAACATCTGCAGCCTCTTTCTCTGGAGCCCCCAGAGTTGACATGGCTTGGTGAGAGGCCTCTGTGTCAAATGCAGCTGGATGGAGGTGGATGAAAAACACACTGCCTCTCTTGGTGTTCAAAAACAAGGATGGTAGAGCTGGCTAGAGCTGGCCAATATCATCCCTGGGCTGTAGGACACACATAGTGCCAAGAGATCCAGAAGGAATGACTGAGTGCAGCACAGATGCTCACCTTCATATTTCTAAGATGTAGTAAATGGAAGGATCCTTCTGATTTCCTGGGATTCCGAGCTGAGCTCTCTGATGGGAAATCTAAGTCCCAGGATCAGTTCACCCCTTGCATGACAAATTTATTGCTCTCCTAATCTCTCTAGTACAGGCCAAGCAAGAGCATGGAGATGTCAAAGCTTTATCAGCAAAAATCAGAGCAGAGACAGCAAGATGTGTCCTTTGGTGAAGTGGTAACTCAGCTGTGGCTTGGAGGAGGACGACCTCTTCTTACAGGTTGGACATGATGATCTTAAATATCTTTTCCAACCTAGTTGATTCTATGATTCTATGACCTCCTTAGAATCTGTAACATGCTCTCAAGATGTAAAAACCCAGCTCTGTACAAACGTCACATGTTTGTAGGTTATTTTCTATCACATGATGAGAGCAACATGGGCTGGCTCAGCACAGTCCCAAGGAACTCATCAGCCTTAAGCGATCAGGGCAGGCTGGGAGCATGGTCTCAAGGACTTTTCAGTCACAAAGCAGAGACCTTCCCAGCTTCATCTTGCTGCTAAGCTCAGCCAAAGGAATCATGCAAGATCCCTGCTGTGGCATGGAGACTTTCTTCCTGACTTTTCACACACTGGATTAATTTAATTTCATTTTGGCAGTAGCAATAGAGCAAAAATCCATTCTGACATGTGTTCTACATTGAACTGTGAGGATTTCAGTAATAACATTTCCTATAGGCCTAATTCACTGCTCAGGCATTAGTAGGTACTCAAGACAAATAACGCATCCTATTGACCAAGAAGGGACAAGGGAAACGGAATGTGAAGCCGTCCATGCTGTACAGTCCTTCTGGCAACAGCTTCACCTAGCCTGGTAGTTGAATAGAATCTGTTCTACAGATACCGGAGAGAGACTGGCCTCAGAACCCCATTTTGTAAGGGCAGGGCCATCTTTTGGAACTGCCTATCTCTGAATATAGAAGCCCAGAAAACCAGACTTGTCTGGAAGTCTAACTTTGAGGAGCCCAAAGGTAGGCAAGATGGATCCATCTTCTATGTAAAGGTGAACCAGATCCTGCAGTAATTTCTCTGGGGATCTGGCACGGGATGTGCTTTATGCTGACACTACACAGACTCCCTTCATAGTGTTTGCATTATGAGTCAGGGGATATTTAGTCTGGTAATGTACACAGTGAGATGTAACAATAACCCTTTCCAACAAAATACCAGCACAGAGAGAAAAGATGGGATGAAAAAGGCTGCTTACTGCATCCATTCTGTTGTGCTACACTCAGTTACACAGTGTTTCATCTACGTCCTGTGAGTCTGAATTAACACCTCAGTCTACAGTCCCTGGTTATATTCCATTTCTTTAGAGAAATGCCTGCACTGAGAGCAAAAATGAAAACTCCTGCTTTGAATGAAATCCTGGAAACATATCCTGGACTTCTTGATACACCACAAAGCTGCTAACTGCCCAACAAATGACATTCCTCTGCTGTGGGCCACCGCAACCTGTAGTATCATTAAAAATCTCTAACTCATATACCATATGGGGACCACACTGACTCTATAACTTGTATAAGGATTACTGCAAGCATAGGAGGGCTTGGACCAAAAGATATTAGCTTCAATGGTTGTACCAATTTGGTCATGCTGCTTCTGCACATTTTTTTGTGACACAAAGACTGTTTTGAAAGTCCACTTCCCAGTATACCACATACCTTTTCCTTGAGTCTCTGACCACATGGTACCATCTAGAGCTCATTTAGTTCAGTCTTGAGGAGACTATTTGGATTCTAACAGTTTTATGGAGTTAAAAATAGTGAAATGTCAGCAGGTTACTGCTGGGGCTTTTGCCTATTTCTCTGTTCCAAGCTACTTCTGCTTATCAGATGAGGGCGTTTTTGAAACCTTTACTGCGAAACACTGTTCATTCCATCCTCTTCAGTCTCGTTTTGCACAGTCTCTGCTTAAAGTAAGTGCTTCGGCAGCTTTCATTTCTTTGTCAGCCTAATCAGTTTAGTTCCACTGGGAACTAAAAAGGAGGATTTAAGTGAGGTGAGGTGCTGAGAGTTCTGTTTCTCAAGCAGCTCCCCACAGGACCTGTGAAGAAGTCTTCTACAGCCTGATCTTCTAGAAATGAAATGAATATAAATCCCAGAAGCTGCCGTTCTTTCAGTATAACCTCTGACATGTCTTTTCTCTACAGACTGAGCTCTGAGCAGTGGAAAGGAGGGTGGAGGTTGTGGGGGAAGGAGCTAATCTGAATGTCAACAGAAGGGGGTGGCTGTGCACTTGGGGGATGTGGTGGATTGAGGAATATAATAGAAAATGATAAAAAGGGTTGAAAGAGTAATTCTGGTTGTAACGAGAGTCTACTTGCTAACTGTGTTCTGCAATGCAACAGTAGCTGACTCTGTGGAGCCCCACAAGACAGCCAGTGGGGAGGTCCAGCCCCAGGAAGAGTTCTGCTGTTTTGGATGAATATAAAGGGGCCATGCTGGCATTGGTGTTTGTATGAAAACCTGGATGGCTCAGGAGCAGTAAGGTCTTGTTTGCAGACAGCTATCCCAGCTGGCTGCTTTCAGTAAACACTTCTTGGAATGCAACAGAAAGATCGGAACATGAGAAGGATGGACAGGTTTCAGAGAGGTCCTTCTTCCCATAATACCAAAGACTCAGCAGTAAACCTGGGAGCAATTACTTCACAAACTCTACAACTCTCTAGTCCAGACTCTAGTGTTTTGGTCTCCCACAGGCCTCTTGGTGTGAGCAGCAGAAATCTCTCTCCTCCATCTCTGGCCACTTGCTCCTGGCTGATGGTGCACAGCTTGTATAGGAACAGATGTGCTAGAAGGAGACAGAAGCTAAAAATAAAGTTAATGAAAACAACATGTCACGTCCATACTACTGGCTGATAATGAAAGAGTGTAGTACTGCTCTCTTGCCTGCAAGGTGGCATGGATCCAGCGGATGCGAGAACTGCTTGGAGGCCTTCCTGGTGGGATACACCCAAACCACGACAGGAACCTGCACTTCCCCCATAACATTCACACAAAGACCAGTTTCTCTCTCCAGAGCTGCTCCATCACCAAGAGCAGCTTGACTGCAAACTGGCTAGAGAAGATGGGTTCAAGCATCAGCTGTCTGCAA
Organism: Micropsitta finschii; assembly: GCA_034783455.1. Lineage (NCBI taxonomy): Eukaryota > Metazoa > Chordata > Aves > Psittaciformes > Psittacidae > Micropsitta > Micropsitta finschii. The sequence continues at coordinate 16,634 of JAVHNF010021586.1, read as the reverse complement.
GAGGCTTCCTGTTTCACCACACAACTGCTGTCAATATGGGTCAGTGCTTGGCCAAGAGCAACATCTGGAATGAGGTTGATTCTAGCACAAATTTGCTAGCAAAGAGAAATGTTTGAAAGAGTCTACAGTCACATTTGAGCTCTTCGACCACAGTCTTTCAGGAACATGAGGTGACCTCACCACCCTCTTGGTTTTTACACTGACTCCCAAACAAAGAGCAAATTGAGATAAAGTCTTGCTCCTGATTTTGAGGGTACTCCATGGCACTGACTTGGGCTATATAGAACACACACAGCCCACTGTGAAGATAGTGTGGACAGCCTTGCCTTGTGGCACCATGGGTGCTCACAGACAGATGGAAGCCTGCCTGTGCCACAAGAAGAGACAGCTTCAAATTCAACGAGTGCTTCCTCAGTGTGTTTTTTCTAACGTAACCACAAGACTGTATAGAGACTAGTTAGGAATAAGTAAATGGAAACCAAACCAACAGCCTTCCTTCAACCCAACTCTCCTGCATTAACTTCTCCAGGGAAACTGGATGAGAAAACAAACACCACAAAGCAGACACTAGCTGAATTGCTCTAGGCACTGCCAGGAGGTGTTCAGATAGCAAGATGTTGGGAACACATAGAGAAAACTGGATAATGAAACGTACTAGCAAAATAATGAATTCTGCCAGCGTTCAAAATCCACTGAGTAAATCACTCACTGGAAGCAGCCTGCCTTGCCCAAAGCTCTTGGGGACATGAAATATGAGCTCACAGTTGGTTATTACGTGCTCAGCACCAGCTAGAAGGTTGACATGCAGCTGCATGGTCTCTTCCTCCTTCAGTCCCACAGGAAGTTTTGAGCAAGAGCAAAAACTTAGGGGGGATGAATAGGAGGACAACAAGGAAATAAATGGGCAGCGTGACACATACCATCACTTCCTTTCTTTCCATGCAGCTCGCCATCCTTCCATGTTTTCATCCATGAAGGTGGGAAGTGCATTTTGCCAGCCACCCTGAAAGAAATAAATGCCTTGAAGCACAAGCTCGTTGGACATGTGCTCTAAGGCTGCCCAAAGAGATGAGCATTACGAGATGGATCCCTCTGCCCACTGCTTCTTCCTCAGCCCCTTTCTACCACCTCTGTTGTCAGAGGTGTGATTCAACCTCACAGCACCATGCTCTTTGCTGAAAGCAAGCTGCCAGGAGACTCTCTACTAATAAGGTCACATAACACTCCTCCATTTGTCCATAGCCTGCCAAACTGCGATGACATAAACAAATTGCCATGTCTACTGCCTGCTTTGGGCTCAAATTTGTTGCTGATAACATTAACAAAAGCAGTGACACAGCATTTTCAATGAATGCCAAAAAAACTCTGCCTGTTTTGGAAGAACATGAACCTTTTGTTCTCTATACTTGAAAATCAACAGAAATCTAGTTCTCTGTGGTGAAATTTGCTGTTCTCACAAAATTCAATCCAGATTAGATTAAAATACATGCTTGGGGTTTTTTTTTTGCTGCTTCCACACAGTAGCATTTGTCAGAGGTGCCTCCATTTTTGGTCTTTCCACAAATGATGAATGTGTGCATGAACTGCGATAGACCCCTGCAGCCCTAAAGCCCTTGGTACTCCCATAAGACTCAGTCATAGACAGTGAAACCCAGTTAATGCCTGCTAAAGAGAAAAGTACTGGGAGCCAGCCAGCAGATCCTGGGCTTAGCTCTCACGGTGCACCTCAGCCAGAAAAGATCAAATCCTTGCTACAGGAAGCTAGGAAGTAAGAGTCCCCTAAGTGTATATAAAAAGTAAGTGAAAGGCTAAGTTTCACTCCTAGGGATGGGTAGGAACAGGCTACAAATGCCTCGCGTGACAGACCAAAAACAGTTTCTTGACCATATCACTGTCTAAAACCAATCTGTCAAACCCAAGGTACCAGGAACTAGAAATAGGCTATTCAATCATATCCACCACAGTCCCTCAGCACTTCAAGCTGCTGGTGTAGAGAATACCAGACTTTCTATGCTGGAGTTGGCCTCTGGGTTTTGGCAGGAGAGTTCTGCTCTTGTTGGATTTTCAGCTATGGGTTCAAAGTTACTGATATGAAAATGGCTGCACAGAATAGCATAAATTTTTTCTTCCTCTCTGTTGTGTTAGGAGCATAGGAACTGGGAGGAAAACAAACCCCTCAAGTTCCAGCCAGCCCTCAGAGATCAGAGGGGCTGAGGGCAGCCCCATTTCTGATTATAACCAATTAGACATGATAATCCAGTCATGTTCAACAAGAACTTCCATGATTACAGATTGACAAATACCACAATCTATTGAAGCAACAGAAACACAGATGAGGAATTGTGTTGATAAACTCACTCACTGCACTGGCACCAAAATCCAAAGCTAGCCAACCATTAATGGAGCTCCTAAAGAAATAAAATCAATTGGTAATTTGTTAAATTTAGTTTCACCTGATATCATCCAAAGCAGTCAGAGGCACAAAACTTACCCAGGAAGGTCCCTGCTTTGGGGAGAAGAGAGGAGCCAGAAAACTTGTCTCTAGAATGGGGTCATGTTCTCATCCTCTGCCATAGAGGAGTTAAAATCCCAGATTTATACTTTTGAAAGACATGGAGGTGAGACTGCAGTCAAATTACCTGTTGCTGCTGCCATAGATGGTGTGTGAGGGTCACCACTTCCTCACTTTGGTGCATTTTTTGTATTTAAATGAGGGTTAACAAGAGTTTCAATTACCTTCTGTCAGGCTGCTCAAGGGCTGTGAGTCTTCTGCAAGGGCAGAACAGAACCGTGAAACAGCATCACTCCTTCTTCCATCAGCAGCCCATCACCGTTATCAGGCTGTTGCAACTAACACACCTCGTTAATCCCTTCACCACATATCTCATAGCCTCAGGCCTCATTTTTACGGTCTCCTCCTTTCTTCACCTCTCCCAAACTATTTGCCTTTCTCAGGAACATGCGCTAAGGATCAGCCTGGTTTTCAAGAAAAGTCCAGCCTGCCCACAACATGACAAACAACTGTGTAAGACTGCAAGTTCCACGAGACCATCTACACCACTTCTACACCATCTGCTGTGAAGAAGCATCTGTCGAGACCCAAGCAAACTTGACCCCCAGAATGACATCCTAACCATGCAGGGAAGGTCAGAGGTACTGCAGACATCTTTAGATGCTCTCAATCTAGGAAATAAAAAAAGAAAGAAAAGTTCTCAAAGTGGTGATTGGCAAGAAAGCTTTAATCACCTCTTCTGCGTTTACCAAAGACCACTATGCAATGAACTAAATGACTGTGCTTCTTCCAGCCTGCTTTTCCCCATGAAAACAAAATCCAGTGTCAAAGACCATGAAAAAGATCAAAACCTCCGTATTCAAGTCCTGAGCAGCCATTCTTTACAGGCACCTCCTCTGCCACCCCTGAAAATGAAAGGTGTTGAGTTCTAGTCAAAGCCAACAGCAAGGGTCGATCTGTTACAGCTACATTCTCTGTATGCTTAAATACCAGTATTAATAAGGTCCCTTCTCCAGCAGCCAGAAGCCTTCTTCATGGCTCACTGATTTGTATCAGAGAGTGAGAGCTTCACCAAGAACAGCTGCACTAGGTTTGACAGAGCTGGTTTGGCAAATGTCCTTTGCCTTTGCCTGCTAACAACATGTTCCCCCCAGTGAATGCAGCATGCTCCATTTCAGTCCTTTTCCATCCCCATCACTAATGAAGCTGATCGAAAGCAAGGAGTAATTGTGTTTGCAGGTGACAGGGTTGGAAGTGCATTGCTGGGAAACACATACTTGGCAAGAAGTCCTGGTTCGGAGGTGAGGGAGGGCAGCCAATTGTGAAATCCCTGGCAAAAATGTTTGTGTCAAAGTAATGTTGCTCTGCTCAGCCCAGCTGCTGCAGAAAATACAGGAGGAGTGTGCATACAGAAAAGCAGCATAGTCAGAAAGGGCTGTACAGTGCTAGAGAACCTGCCTCCAGGGGATGGCAAAACCTCTTGCGACAGCTTCATTTCCATTCCATCCCCAGATTTTGTCGATGGCTGCTAGAGCCACTCCACAAAAGACACTTATTCTGTTTGTGTAAAATGGGGCGGAACCACGGTCTCTCTAGACATTTGGGCTTCGGAAAGCCTGTTCACTCCAGGAAGGTGTTTGGATTGTGGTACCCAAGGAAGACTATTGCTGGGAGAACTATGTGGATTCAAGATCTGGGCTCATATGTAATAGAGATGTGTACTGATTTTCAGACGAGTCCAATGTAATGATAAATAAAAGCTCCCAAATTCTGCTTTTGAATATGGTAGTGCTGCAAATGTACCATGTGACTGAACCAAGAGTTTGGTCCTCAGTTTTTATTTCAAGAATATGCTCTTTTTACAGGAATACGGTACTGGAAGGATAATAACACATGGCATGGGAGATGCACAGACAGCCATCAGGTATCTTTCCTGGGGAGTAGAGATGTAGGTGTTCCCAAGTGTTGAAGTACGTGAAGAAAACATATTTACATGAAGAAAACCTCTGGAAGAAATGCCCCCAGTCCCCAGACCACACCAGAGAGGACACTGCAGACACTACAGGCTGGTCTGCACTTCCATCTGGGCTTCTGTTTTGGGTTTGCCAATTTTTAATTGCTCATGAAAGTGATGGCATTGCCTGGAGTCCACATACCATTTGAAGTACAGATTCCTACATGGGACATACCAAGATAGGCCCCTTGACATGCACTGTTGAGCACCACAGTTGAAGGGGAAAGGAATACATACCATTCCTTCACTCAATATCTCACCAAGCTTCACTCTAAAAGTCTTTGCTGGTCATGGAGATACTGCATGATTGTGGATTCCCCAGGGCCATGCAGCTTTATTTTCTTAGTTGTTTCTCCCAGTTACTTCCCAGTTTGTAATTGAGTTAGTGCCTGGTATTTCATCCGTGAATGGGCAGTGGGTACCAAGGCTACATTATTTCTGCTGGCAATTGTTTCTTCCTTCTTCATATGCCAGTTATTCATTTCTATCATGTCACAAGTCTGGCTGGAGTAAGGGCAGGGACATTGTAACCTCTTCAAGGCAGGGGTATTGTCCTGTGCTTGCTCTAAGTGCCATGCGCATATATGTTACTGTAGAAATAATAAATAATAATAGTAAGTCACCAAAGAAGTGCACCTCAGTGAGGAGTCAAATCACACACTGCAGCGAGGAGCTTTCACTTCGGGCATAACTATTATACATGAGCTCGTTATTGCAGAACAATTTCCTTCAAGGGTGTATAGCCTGAACTCTATTAAAATGGATGTTCTGATGGTGACTTATGAATTTAGAAACCAAGAGCTGCACTCTGCTTCCAGCTAAACAGGATGGAAATCTGGGGTCACTCTGCTGGCCTCTTTCACACAAGAAGACAGTATTCAAACAGCCAGAACTGCAAAAATTCATACTGACAGAAGCACAAAGGACTCCTCATCTAGTTGCCAGACACCATTTTGCCCTGAATTCTGCCCAACTCAGCAGAGATTTGCATCAATATGAAGGGTGGGTATGCATCAAGTAAAAGAGTAAATCTGATTAGTGGGGCAGGAAGGGTAAAATGCAGTGGCACAAGTTCCACTTGCCTCACATCAGATCCCTAGGGGAGAAGTGAAAACAGCCACTTCCTGTCCTATTTAGCTTTTACTTATGTTGCATGAGCATACATTAATGAGATTCCAGCAAGCAAGCAGACAATCCTGAGGAAAAGGCACTCATTTAATCAGAAGGCCTGGCTGCTAAACCTGACCTTAGGAAAATGAGGAATATTTTATTAATTGAGGTCTTCCAAATTTAAAAAAGCCTAACGTCCCAGCAAAGGAGACCTTTGAGCCTTCCAGCTGCTTCTCTAAGCCCGCTGGCTAAGGTGCAGCAATTAAAAGCACTTTGAGAAGATGAAGAGTGTTTTAAACAGCTGTGTGGAACTTCTGAGGGTGGAGTGGCCCATGGTAAAAAAACAATGGGGCTACTTCAACCCATGAAGCTAAAGACACAGCTCAGCAAAGCAACAATAAGGAGGGATAGACCTTACTGGAGAAGGCACTCTCCTCTCCTGAGCATTGGGATCCTCCTGAGACAGACACTTTTAGCAGCACTGAAAATTAGGTATTGCAGGTAATGAGCCAGCGAGAGACTGGTGTAGGACAGGGAAAACCCAGCACACGGTGTCCAGAGGCTTTTAAGTGCTAATACTGTTTTGATTAACTGCTTCCACCAGCAAAGTCTCTGTTGTTAACATGGCCATTCCTTCCCCTCTGTCGTACTTTGTTCCCATTTGGTTAGCAGAGCTGGCACCTCTAAAGGAAGCCATCATTTCAGAGGAGATCACAGGAGCTAGATATCTAAAGCCCACTAGAAATCCAAGTCAGAGAGTGCAGCAATATTAAGTTCTGCTGTATAGATTTCTTGTGGGACACCAGAGCAAGGCTTGACCTCCAGCCAAGGGATGCTAGAATTTTCTAAACCTCAAGGCACCTTGCAGGACCGAAGGCATCCTAAAGATTCCTTTGCAAAACTAAAGGTACATTTCCAAAAGCCAAGAAAAAGAGGCAGCAGAACACATCCCTCTGCTATACATATTGCTGGCAATGGACTCTGTGAGCCTTGTCCAGAGGGCAGGAACTCAAAAAGCATCTTCCAGATCTCATCTCTCCCTCTTCTTCTAGCTGTACAGATGTTCTAGCTGTACAGTTCCCCAGGTGCCAGTGACTTATGGTGCAGGGCAATGCTTGGGGCAGACCATTTGTCGAGGACACCCAGACCGTCCCTGACTGCACCAGCTGGATAGCTGTCTTTGCCTGAGCCAGTCCCCAGGCATCCTTTTCTCATGTGACCAGTCCTAACTCTGCACCGGGGAAGACAACATTCCTATGGGTTGTACCCTCTCCTTAGCTAATAGGAGGCTATAGCCCTGGCTAAATTTGCAACACGCTTACAGATTTTTTTTCCTTGACCCTCATGATTGACTGTTTTCAGGCCTGACCACCACCTCTAGCTACAGCTGCTTTTAAAAGAGAATCAGTGCAAATGACCCGTTTTTAACTAAAGATGTGGAAGGTAAATGGTAGGACTTTCAGGACTCATTTCTCTCAGCAGCTCTAAGAAGGAGGGCAGTAGTGGTGCAAGGCAGGACTTTGGTTAGAAAAGCAAGCATGGAGCTGGGGCTCTGAGAACACTGGGCACATTACCAGAGAGGAGGCTGGTATGGGGAGAGAACAAGTCAGGAGGCAAAACAGCATTCAGTAAAGGCAGATTAACAAAAAAGCTTTTCAAGATCAACAATAAAGTGAGAGAGGACAACAAGTCAGCAATGGCCTGTTCTGGAGCCCAGGGAAGGCAGTGAAAAACCTCCCACTGACTGCAGCAAGCTTTCAGTCCTCACAAATTGCATCTGAGGACTTAAACATTACCAACAAATCCATTGTAAGAGAACACGGGCCATGTCGCAGCGATGTTTATTGGCACGGATAATCCATACCCCTTTCAGGAAAAAAAAAATAAATTATAATCCTCTCTTCTCCTTTTCTTATTAGCAGTGTGCAGAATGCCTTTTTATAATCCCAAAGCTCTAATGGTGCTAGCAGGGCCCTGCACACACAGCGCCTGCTGCGGCTCAGTGTCGGAGCCCTGTGCAGCCAGCGATAAGTGGATTCCCTCTCATTTCTTCTCAGATGTGTTAAAGGAAGGAGAAAAATTAAAGAAGAAAAAAAGGAAAAGGGAGGTGAAGGGGAAAGTTAAAAACACAGTGCAACAACCGAATGAAAAACACTTCATTCTTCCCAGCAGCTGGAAGCAAGGCAGATAAGTGAGCGCTGGCTCCCCTCCAGCATCGGATTTTCCCCAAATGAGAAGCGTACGGGATTGGAAGCAGTTTTCCAGCCTAACCTTATGCCACAGCAAAAACTGTGAGGTGGAACGATCCATTTTGAAGGTGATTAATGGCAGTGTGCTCCTGGGGGGAATTCAGCCGTGTTGTGGGCTGTCAGGGGTAATGGGGGGAACAGTATTTACCTTCCAACAGATCTGAGATGATTTACCTATCTTTTCATTGTTATGAGCAACATATTTTACCTGGGGTGTTCATAAATGGGAGTCTGGACAGTGACAAGAATCCAAGCCAAACGCACAGGAAGAGAAAGGAAGATGGGTGAAGGGGAGGAGAAGCAGATGGAGAAGGGGAAAAGTCAGATGCTCCCAGTGCTGGTTCCCAGCAGGGCTGGTGCTGCTGGGGCATTCAGAGGAGCTGCTCCAGTGGAAGGTGGCTGCAAGCCCTGGGGCAGAGTGGGCACAGCCTCCTGCAAAGAATGTTCGCAGAGAAACTGATCTTCACTGTGTTGAGCTGGAAATTTCTGGAGACGCTTTAATTGATCTAATCCAGGGCCTTGCCCCCATTAATATTCTATAGGATCTCCTGGAGCTCTTGTTTTGTTCAGCTCTTGGGCTTCAAGGGCTGCAGGAGAAATTGAAACCAGATTATTGGGAAGAAAACAGCTTCAGTTTTTAGACAGCTGTCTCTACTGAAGTTGGCTTCGTTTCCAGTCATTCCCCAGGCGTGATGCAAGTCTGGCTATGAAAAGTTTTCCCCAGTGGCAGCAGAAAGGCTTTGCTTAAAAGCAAAAAGTAAATCGCCAGGAACGGCGCTGAGAAAAAGGAAGCACAGGCTCTGCCTGCGACCTCAGAGCTCACAGCTCCGGCACCTGCCGGGACAGTGTTAGGATG